>CM077645.1:117012502-117045002 GCA_039707465.1 Rhabdophis nuchalis | reverse complement strand
AAGATTTCCTCTCTGGTTGACCTTCTAACAAATTTAACATGTATCTCTCTGGGTACTTCATTTATCCTGGCATATGCAGAGTTAATTCTATAGGCTAGGTCAATGTCCCCCCTGATCTCATCCTTAGGTTTATGTAAATAGTCTGCTATAATTGTGCTCATGAGTTCAGGGAGACATTCACCAGTTTCCTCAGAAACATTCTGAAATCTCAAAAAATATGTCATCCTTTCCATATCAATCCTAGACACATGCCCATTTATTTCCACAACCTCATTAGTAACATTTTTAATCTCTCCCTTAGCCCCCGCCAGCCCCCCTTCCAGTTCTTCAGTCTTCTGTGTGTTCTCCAGCACCTGTTTCCGTGTGTCCAATAATTCCTTTTTAAAGTTGATATTTTCTGCCCTCTGGGCCTTGATTTCTTGTACCAAAGTTTGTATAACAGATTCAAGAGAGGCCATCCTTAGTTCTAAACTTGCCAGTGCTGATTCTTGTGCCATGGTTAGCTGTTAAAGTCAGTGCCACTAAAATGGCGTTTTTTGGGTGGGGCTGTTGAGGCAAGTCAGGAGCCAAAAGTTCAGTTCAGAGTTGTAAAGTTCAGGAACCAAGAGAGAAACAATTTTCCAAGTCAATAAGTATAATAACGAAGGCACTCCAGAAAAGAGATCACAAATCCAAAAAAAAAATCTTCTTTAGATTTTGGACTCCAGAGGGAGTCCAAATCACAAAGAGACGCTGGAAATTTTCCATAAGTGAAATAGTCATTCAGGGACAAAGAGAAGCCATTTCCACCGCCCAGACTCAGAACCAGAAGGAGAGAGTGGTAAAAAAAAAATGTTTCAAATCAGCCAGACCTAGATACATTGTTTCAAAGACAAACCGCAGACCACTTTCCCTTGTTTCAAACAGTCCAGATTAAAGATATCCGCTTCCTCGCAGCGAGGAGCCATTCTTAAGTGCCGCTTTAGTCCGAGGGGGGGTTTAACAAGCAGACACCCCCCTCCAAGTTATTTCAGCCCAGGCTGACAGCAGGAAAAATGTTTAAAACCACTCACTTTCACCCTCGCAGCCGAAGCCCCGGGAAGCCTTCCGACTCAGACGGCCAGCTCTCTTCTTATTTTCAAAGCGATGCCGCCCGCCATTGGCGAAGGAAAAAACCCTGCAGCATGTCCTCCTCCACCTAAACCGAAGACAAGGGTCGCTTCCCAGCTGTCACTGGGGGAGGACGACCCAGGCAAGCCGGCTTTACGGGAGACCCCCAAAAACGGGGCGTCTCGCCCCCGTGGGGGGGCAGGAAAAGAAACAAAGCGGCGAGCGAGCCCTAGGCTCGCCCGTCGCCACTGGAGCCGGAACCGGAAGTCTCTCTGATTTATTTATTGATCAGCTCATAAAGCTAACAAACATATATACATACACACACACACACACACACACACACACACACGAGAATATCTGCAGGATAAAATCACTCAGATTCAGAATGAGTTGCCCTCCACAGATAGTGGTCCAGAGGAAGTATCCGATGCAGGCTTGAGACAATTTTATGGGAAGACTTTGACTTTGTTACCGCCAAGGACATGGACAGGTTGGTGAGGAGACTAAAGGCCACCATATGTTTATTAGACCCTTGTCCCTCCTGGCTTGTACTGGCATCCTGGGAGGAGACACGAGGCTGGCTCCAGGCCATTGTGAACGCTTCTTTGGGTGAGGGGTTCTTACCTACCGTCTTGAAAGAGGCAGTGGTGAGACCCCTCCTCAGAAGCCTTCCCTGGACCCAGCATTATTGGCTAATTACCATCCAGTCTCCAACCTTCACTTTCTAGCGAAGGTTGTAGAGAGTGTGGTTGCACAGCAGTTTCCCCGTCACCTGGAGGAAACTGATTATCTAGGCCCGCGCCAGTCCAGCTTTCGGCCTGGTCATAGCACCGAGACGGCATTGGTAGATGATCTCTGGAGGGCCCAGGATAGGGGTTGTTCCTCTATCTTGGTCTTGTTAGATCTCTCAGCGGCTTTTGATACCATCGACCATGGTATCCTTTTGCACTGACTGGAGGGGTTGGGGGTGGGAGGCACCGTTTTGTGGTGGTTCTCCTCCTTCCTCTCCGATCGGTCGCAATACGTGTTGACAGGGGGGCAGAGGTCGACTTCTAGGCCCCTCTCATATGGGGTGCCGCAGGGGTCGGTCCTCTCGCCACTCCTATTCAACACGTATATGAAGCTGCTGGGTGAGATCATCCGTGGTTTTGGGGTAGAGTACCATCTGTACGCTGATGATACCCAGTTTTACTTCCCTACCCCAGGCCACCCCAACAATGCCGTTGAGGTGATGTCCCGGTGTTTAGAGGCCGTATGGATCTGGATAGGCAGTAACAAACTCAAACTCAACCCGTCCAAGACTGAGTAGCTGTGGTTCCTGGCTTCCCGGTTTAGTCAGTTGACACCATCACTGGCCATGGGGGGTGAAAATTTGGCCCCCATGGATAGAGTGTGCAATTTAGGAGTCCTCCTGGATTCCCGGTTGTCCCTAGAGGACCAGGTGGTGGCCTTGGCCAGGGGGGCATTTTACCAGGTCCGCCTGGTCCGCCAATTGCGCCCCTTACTGGACCGGGAGGCCCTTCGCACAGTCACTCAAGCACTCGTGACTTCTTGTCTGGACTACTGTAACGCTCTCTATATGGGGCTCCCCTTGAGATGCACTCGGAGGTTGCAGTTGGTTCAGAATGCAGCCGCCGGGTGATCATGAGAATCTCAAGACATTCCCACATAACACCACTCCTGCGCGAGCTGCACTGGCTACCTGTGACCTACCGGGTGCGTTACAAGGTTCAGATGACCATCTTCAAGGTGCTCCATGGCACGGGGCCTAGCTACCTACGAGACCGTCTACTACCCCATACAGCCCTACGACCGACTTGCTCCCAGGGATGCCGTCTGGGTGCCGTCGACTGGGCAATGCCTGTTGGCAGCTCCCAGGGGAAGGGCCATCTCTGTGGTGGGCCCTACCCTCTGAAACGGCCTACCTTTATTAGTCGAATTTATATAACCGCACCCTCTCCCCGAAGGGACCTCCCGATCTCCGTACCATCTCAGACCTCCGCTTGTTCCGCCGGCACTTAAAAACTTACTATTTTCATCTGGCCGGCCTAGCATGAGCTACTCCGCACCCTACTGTTTTATAATCAAATCAAAGTTTTAATTTATAGGTTTTAAATTTAAATTTATTTTAAGCAGGGTATTGATTTAATTTAGTTATTATTTAGTAATATTTTATATTTATGTATATTTATCTTAAATCTCTGTTTGCCGCCCCGAGTCCCTTGTGGTGAGATGGGTGCGGGTTACAAATGTGAATAATAATAATAATAATAATAATAATAATAATAATAATAATAATAATAATAATAATAATAATAATAATACATACATACATACATACATACATACATACATACATACATACATACATACATATATTTGTTCCACAACACCCTGTTAGGCCCCAATTAAGGGAGGAGACATACTGTTTCCTTTTCTGCCTTTCGTCTCATCACAAGAGACCATCTAGACAGAAAGCCATGAGTTCTGTTGTGTAATTTTTGTATATGTGTGTTACGTTTTTGAGCTGATCAATAACTAAGTCAGGGAGACTAGTATAGATCTATTTTGAGCTTTTTAGCTCTCATCAGCTAGCCATACCCTTACTGGGATTCGATCCTGGGCTGTATTTCATGCCAGACGAGAGCCTTAGCCATTAAGCCAGCCAGGTTCTGTTTCTGCTCAGCTGAGACTGGAGGATAAGTATATATAATTGTTCCACAACAGCCTGTTAGGGCCCCAATTAAGGGAGGAGACATACTGTTTCCTTTTCTGCCGTTCAGCTCATCACCAGAGACCATCTAGACAGAAAGCCATGAGTTCTCATGCCTGATATGCAATACAGCCCCAGTTCGAATCCCAGTAAGGGTATAGCTAGCTGATGAGAGCTAAAAAGCTCGAAATAGATCTATACTAGTCTCTCTGATTTATTTATTGATCAGCTCATAAAACTAACACACACACACACACACACACACACATATATACTATATTTATTTTTTATTTATTTTATTTATTTTTCGAATTTATACCCCGCCCTTCTCCATTGTTAGGACCCAGGGCGGCGCACAGGCATTATTAAAATCATACAAAAAACAATATACATTATTAAAAGCATATTAAATTAAATCCTGTGCTAAAAAACCCATTTTAAAACCTGAAGATTAAAATTTATGGATAAAAGTCAGAAACGGGGGGCTATGCTAGGCCGGCTTGTTGAAATAGATATGTCTTAAGATGTTGGCGGAAGAGGCGGAGGTCCGAGATGGTGTGTAGGTTGGGGGGTAGGTCGTTCCAGAGGGCTGGGCCCACCACAGAGAAGGCCCTTCCCCTGGGGGTCGCCAACCGGCATTGCCCAGCCAACGGTACCCGGAGAAGACCCTCTCTGTGGGAGCGGATCGGACAAAGGGATGTATGGGGCAGGAGACGGTCTCGTATATAGCTAGGCCCCAAGCCATGGAGCGATTTGAAGATGGTCGTCAACACCTTGAAGCGCACTCGAAAGGCCACAGGCAGCCAGTGCAGCTCGTGCAGAAGAGGTGTTATGTGGGCTTGCCTTGGGGCACCCATAATCACCCGCGCGGCCGCATTCTGAACTAACTGTAGCCTTCAAGTGCACCTCAAGGGGAGCCCCATGTAGAGAGCGTTACAGTAATCCAGTTCATATACTGATGAGCGCTAAAAAGCTCAAAATAGATCTATACTAGTCTTATTTATTTATTATTTATTATTTATTTATTGATCAGCTCATAAAACTAACACACATATTTAAAAAATCACACAACGGAACTCATGGCTTTCAGTCTCTGGACCAATAAGCACCGATGATAACCCTCCAGTAGCCCCTCCCGCAGATGACATAAGAAGCAATGTGCAGGTAAGTACCAATGCTCGACCTACAATATTTTTGTTAAAAAATAGCATTGATGGGGGGCGTGGCGATGCTCGAGTAGAGAGAGGGAGTTTCCTCCATTTCGCAGGGCTTTTTTTCAACAAAAATGTGGATTAAAGTGGTTAAAATGCACCGTTAGAAGCTAGAATTGTTTACAGCTGTTTTGGAAGGACGGTGGGACCAGTAAATTGATTTTTAAAGCGATAGATCAACCCGAACTGCTCGAATTTCAAAGTTTCGTTTCTCCGTGGAGACAGAGGGTTGATCGAAGGCGGCCGAGGTAAGAGGGGGGCCACCCTTTGTTCTGGCAAATACCGCGATTTGCATGCTCTTTGTCTTGCTACAAGGCATAAACACAGGCTGAAGACTAACTAAACAGTAGAAAGTTGGTTGATGGCATGTGGATTACAACTCTTTTGAACTTCTGAACTTTTTAAGTGGACTGTGTTAGCTGAACGTAGCGAGCAAGCTTTTTGGACTACACCTAAAATGGATGCTTAAGAAGCTAAATAAATTGGGGAAGCCCTCCTATCTTTTTTCTGGCTCCTTTGGTGCATTAAAAGCCGTCTCAGCTTTATTTTATTTGGGACACTGCCCTTATTCTTCAAAAAAGACCCTCTTGGCAAAGAGGTATAACTCCTTTTTTTTTACTTAAAAAAAAAAACCTTTTGAATTGAAATGACGACTCAACAGCCTTCAGAACTTGAACGAATTTTTGGGGCGTTAAATACAATTGGAGAAAAATTAACCACACTGACTGACCATATGGAGAACATGACATTGGAAATTCAAAAAGCTAAAGAACAAATAAGCGAATTGAATATTAGTTTTGTAAAGCAAAACGTGGAGGTGAAATTTATTAAAGATGAAATTGAACAAATCCATGCACATGATGCGCAGATTGACCGTAAGATAGAGGGAATTTTTTATAAAAATCAGCAACAAGACAAGAGAATTAGTCTTTTGGAGGAGGATGTTAGAAAATATAATGTTGTTATACGTGGTATTTCAGAAAATAAACCGGATGATCTGAAGCAGAGGGTGTTAAAATGGTTGAATAATTTTGGATCAGTTGAATATATGGCAGCAGATCTAGTAAGTGCTTTTAGAATTGGTTATAAGAGACAAAATGGGGCAAATAGAAATGTTTTAGTAAGATTTGCAAACCTTGGAGATAAACTAGAGGTTATGGCAAAAATAAGGGAACTGGAAGGAGTTCCTAAATTTGAGGGGAAAGAAATTCAAGTTTTTCCGGATATATCCAGAGAAGAAAGATCTTGGAGATTCTATTTAAAACCAGTTACAAAGGTTTTGAGAGACAATGATATTAAGTATAATTGGAGACCGTTACAGCAGCTGAAATTTTTTTACAAAGGAAGGATGCAAACTATTACCCCAGAAACAGACGTAATAAGATTAATTCGGGAGCTTGGGCTGATTGAGAAAGATGAAGATTTTGCAGAAATTAAAGACCATATGCTTAAGATGGGTGGAATACAAGAGGAACCCTCAACCTTGGAAGAAAAAGGCGCAGTTGGTGGTCAGGATCCTAAGAGTTTAAAACGAAAAGACATCTCTCCGGCAGTTTCTGAGCATAAGAAAATTCGTGAAGATACTGAGCGAACGCCAGATAAGGAGGAGGATCTTAGAAAAAAGCAGGAAGCTGAGTCCGGGGCGAAGCCAGTGTTGTCTTCTTTTTTTGAAAGTGGAATCTAAAGAATAGCCCGAAGAGATGACCCGACCATCGGCATGTCCCACTCCCCCACACTCTTTATACAGAGGCGATACCCGAGCGAGGATGTGGGGGATGAAGATTAATTATTTGTTGTTGTTGTGTTTGATATTTGGGTTTTATGTTTATGTTGTTTGTTGTATATTGTTTGTAGAGTTTTATGTTTTTGTATGTCTTTTTTGTTTGGTGTTGGGTGTGCACATAAAGGAAGAGGAGGGGTCAGGACTAAAAAAGTTACCGTTTAAATGCGGTTTATAAAAATAATGACATGGAACGTGAAGGGCACAGGCAATCATATAAAAAGAAAAAGATTGGAGCTTAAAATTAAAAGGGACTCACCAGACATATTATTTTTGAAGGAAACTCATCAAAAATCTGAGGATTTTAATAGAATGAATATTAAAGGTATGCAAATTTATGAAAAATCTTTTGGGACTTCCAAAGCTAGAGGATTTGCGATATTGATACCAAATAGGGTATATTTTGAGAAAAAACAAGTAATTAGAGATGAGGAAGGAAGATATTTAATAATTATAGGGAATATTAATGAGCAAAAAGTGACATTGGTTAATTTATATCTACCGAATGAAAAACAAAAGGGATTTCTTGATAAAATTACTAAGATTTTGGAAACAGAAAGTGTAGGGAAAGTAATTGTGGCGGGGGATTTTAATTTAATTAGGGATAGAATTGATAGTAATAATCCCACCCGCTTTAGACAAACAAATAAAGGGGAAATTTTAAATAAATGGATGTTTCGAAATAGTGTGGTAGATGTTTGGAGGGAGTTGAAAGGTTCTGAAAGGGTGTATACCTTTTGCTCCAAGGTACACAATACTTATTCAAGAATTGATTATATTTTTGTCTCTAAAGATTTGTTGAATAATGTAGATAGAGTAGATGTGGGAATTTTTAAGGATTCTGACCATGCAGAAGTTACGATGGAAATAGATTTTAATTTTGAGAAAAAGGAAAGAGGTTGGAGATATGATGAAAAATTGTATAAAAAGGAGGAGGATAAAATATGGATATTCAAAAAATGGGAGGAAAGTTGGGGATTGAACGATAATGGAGAGGTTAAATTTGAAATTGTTTGGGATACGATGAAAGCAATATTTAGAGGAGAAAGTATTAAATTGTCAAGCAGGAAATATAGAGAATATAAAACTAAAATAGATCAGGACACAAGACAAATTAAGATATTGGAGAACCAATTCTCACTTACGAAAGATAAAAAATGTTTGGAGGAATTGAACTTATTAAAAACTAAATTGATAGAAGAAGATATTGAATTGGTTAAAAAAAATTTAAGATATTTAAATAGGGATTTTTTTGAATTTAGTAACAAAAATTCTAGGTTATTGGCAAAGATGGCGAAAAATAAAACTCAAAAGAGAGAAATTGGTTCTCTGATAGACGAAAAAGGTACAAGGTGTTATAAGAGATTGGAGAAATGTGAAGTAGCTAGGAATTTTTTTCAAAAATTATATTTAAAGAAATCAATTGATTTAGAAAAATTGAAGAATCATCTTGGAAAATATGCTATGAAAATAGATCAAACATATAAAGATTTGATGGAAGGAGACATAACACAGGAGGAGATCAACGAAATAATACAAGAGTTAAAATTAGGGAAGACCCCAGGAGAAGATGGATTACCTGCTGAATTCTATAAAGATTTTAAAGAACTAATAATACCAAAACTGCAAAAACTATTTAATGGAATTTTACATGGTGGAGAAGTCCCGATGTCATGGAATAAGACGGTAATATCTATAATTCCTAAACCTGATAAAGATCTTGAGAGGATCGAGTCCTACCGACCCATTTCTTTAATCAACCAAGATGCAAAAATATTTACAGCTATTATAAGTAATAGATTAAATAGTTTTATAGATAAATATATAAGCTATAATCAAGTAGGTTTTGTTAAAGGTAGATATATGAGTGATATAATTAGAAGAGTATTGAACATTATAGATGTAGCTGAAAATAATGGTGATAAAATAGGTATAATATCGTTAGATATTTTTAAAGCTTTTGATTCTGTACAATGGGAAACTATTAAGGTAATTATTGAGGCATTAGGCTTTGGTAATAAATTTATACATGTTATTTCAAAATTGTATCAAAAAAGTAGTGCAAAGGTAAAGGTGAATGGAATAATGACGGGAGAGATTAAATTGGAAGCAGGTACGAGACAAGGATGTCCCTTGTCCCCAACATTATTCTTGTTAGTTATGGAGGTTTTGATTAAATTGATAGAAACAGATGAAGAATTGGAAGGGTACAAGGGATATAAGATAAATTTGTATGCGGATGATACCTTGATTATTTTGAAAGATATAGAGAAAGATTTAAAGAGGATAAATAAACATTTGATAGAATTTGAAGAAATGACAGGTTTAAAGGTAAATTGGTTAAAATCTGAATTACTAATGAATAAAGATGGTAAGGAGTGGGAGAGTATGCAAGAACAATTTGGGATAAGAGTTCAGAATACATTGAAATACTTGGGGATAACACTTTCACTTAAAGTTAGAGAATTGAAAAAAATTAATTATGAGGTGATGTTGAAGGAAGTAGAGAAAAAGATAGATAAATATAAAGAGATAAAGTTGTCTTGGTTTGGTAGAATTGCAATGTGTAAAATGATGTTGTTACCTAAGTTTAATTTTTTATTTGAGATGCTACCATTAAATTTGACAGAGAAAGATATAGAAGAATATCAGAAGAAATTAGATAAATTTTGTAATGGTGGGAAAAGACCTAGACTAATGAAGAAAATGTGGTATCAAAATCAAAAAGAAGGTGGATTGGGAATTCCCAATCTACTTAATTATTATCGGGCGTATAATATTCGAACCGTGATAAAAATACTTAAAGGTGGAGATGGTCATTGGGGAGATCTGGAGTTAAAAGATATTAAGAGATTTGGGTCTATATGGTTTTTAGATAGAGCAAAAACAAAAAAGGCAATTAATAGTTATTGGTTAAAGGGGCTGAGTAAAATCTGGAATAAATTTGTTAAAAAACTGATCCCGGATATAGCCTTTTTGGGGAAGACAACTGAAAGTTGGCCGATTAAAACTAATATAAGTCGGGATAAAGTAATTGAGGATGAAAATATAGGAAATATAGTAAATTGGTTAAGAGCTCTAGGAATTGAGAGTAGAAAAAAAAAGTAATTCAAAAATTGGAGTTGAATTGGTTTGAAAAAATACAGGTAGAAAAATGGACCACGAAAGTAAGGGGAATATGTAAAATAGATAGAAGTAAAACTAAATTTGAAAGTTTAGTATCTCAAATTATTAAGGATGAAATTGGGTTAAAAGGACTCGTTAGTAAGATATATAAGATTATAAACTTCGATGGAAATCCACAAATGGTAATGAAAAGGAATTGGGAGGAAGACCTTAAGATTAAAATATTGGATTTGGATTGGAATGAGAATTGGAAGAGTCGAATCATGAGGACTTTGTCTATAAGGATTAAAGAGCACAATTTTAAGGTTGTTTGGAAATGGTATTGGACCCCATTAAGATTATCATTGATAGATAAAAAAATGAGTGATAAATGTTGGAGATGTAATATGGAATTGGGAACTTATGAACATATGTGGTATAAATGTGTGAAAATTAAAAAGTTTTGGCAGCAATTAGAAAGAACGATGTGTGAAATGATGAAAAGAATAATAATATTGAGATCAGAAACTATATTGTTATTGATAATTAATGAACCAGAGTTAACAAAACATGAGAAAGAATTGATTAGAATTATGATTATAATGGGTAGAATTGTAATAGCAAGATATTGGAAAATAGAGGTAAATATTAAAATAGAAGAGTGGTACTGTGAAATGTGGAAATTAGCCTTAAATGATAAAATGACGTGCGATATTAAATTTAGAGAGGGGGTTTATAAAAAAGATATCTTTTGGAAGACTTGGAAGCCATTTGTAGACTATGCACTTGGAACCTTGGATGCCTCGACGCCTGTACCTAGAGAACGTGGATTTTGGAGATCTTAAAGATAATAGAAGATACTTGAAACCAACTCTTCCTTTTGTTTTGTACAGCACTGGGTGAAATATTGTAAAATACTATAAAAATTTCAATTAAAAAAAATAGCATTGATTTGTGGATTGATGTATGTTGAAAAGCTAATTTTAGAGATAATGTGTCAAGTTTCAGTGGTAATTTGTTGAGTGTAGACTGGGAATATTTTAATTTGAGGGCCTGAAATAAAAGATTTTTATCTAAAATATATAGGTATATTCTGAAGGATGTTATTATAAAGCTGCAAAATAATTACATTAAATATAGTCTATAATCAAAACACTATCACATTTAAAGCCTTGTGTTAAACTGCTTATGGGAGATTTAAAAAATGGATGTAAGCTGAAGTAGTAGTCACATGTCATTGTGAAATAAAAAAGGCAGGATAATTTGGGTGGGAGGGCTCTGGGAATTTTATAGAGAGTATATGTACCTAACTCACTGTATAATGCCTAACTCACTGTATTTCTCTTTGTTGAACACTTGCTGCAAATTATTAAAATATTTTTTTATTAGTATAACCACTTTTAAATCTTGTTTTTCTTTTTACCGAACTTTCATTCACTCATTAATTTTGGTATTTTTCTCATGGTACATAACAGCAGTCATGGCTGCCATGGCAACAAAAGGAAATGTGTTCAGTTATCTTCTTAGAAATAACACAAATAAGAAAACACAGCAGCTTGTGTTGGCTGCTGCAAATGCCAGTTTGATGCATAGTTCACAATAATTGAGGAACAAAGTCATGTACTGAATGAAATTTTCCATTATTAGTCCATAGCTAATTCTCATGCTTTTTAAGACCTTCCTTGCTCTCTGCTTGATGACGATGAAAATATTTGGCTGTAGTGTAAATATTACACTATAGTTTAGTGCAGTGGTCGGCAAACTCATTAGTCAAAAGAGCCAAATATCAACAATACCTCGATTGAAATTTCTTTTGAGAGCCGGAAGGTGTGGCCTGTTTTGTGGGAGTGGTTCAGCAGTCATGTCACCGGGTGTGCATGGCCAACTTGGAAACTGTGGTGAAACTCACTTAACAATGGTTTTGCTTAGCAACCAAAATTTTGGGCTCAATTGTGGTCATAAGTTCTCTCATCTCTCTCCAACTTTATTTCTTTTCTTTCTTCCCTTCTTTCTCTTTCTCTTTCTGTTTCTCTCTGTCTCTCTGAGTCTGTCTATCTGTCTGTCTATCTGTCTCTCTCTCTCTGTGGCTCTTTATCTCTCCCTCCCTCTCTGTCTCTTTCTGTCATTCTCTGTATCTATCTCTCTGTCTCTCTCCCCTCCCTTCTTCTCTGTGTCTGTCTGTCTGTCTGTCTGTGTGGCTCTTTGTCTCCCTCCCTCCCTCTCTCTGTTTCTCCCCCCCTCCTTCCCCTCTGTCTCTCTTTCTCTGTGTATCTGTCAGACTCTGATTCCCTCCATCCATCTCTCTCTCGCTCTGTGCCTCTCTCTGTCTGTCACTGTCCACAAAATACCGCGTGGAGGAGCGGTGGGCTCTGTGGTGACGGCGAGGCCTTCCGCTGGGGGAGGGGGCGTCTCCTTCACGTTCCTCGTCTCCCCGGATGCCGTCTGGAACCATCAGCAGCCGCGCAGACATGCCGCTTTTCCACGCCATGCAAAAGATAGGCGCGTGCAATTATAACGCAAGTTTCCACCGCTACGAACTCTCCGAGATTGTAATTGGGCGGGGCATGTGCGCGCCTATCTTTTGCACGCCATGGAAAAGCGGCAAGTCTCTGCGCGGCTGCGGATGGTTCCGGACAGCATCCGGGGAGATGAGGAACGTGAAGGGGACAGCCCCTGCCCCCGCGGAAGGCCTCGCCGTCACCACAGAGCGCGTGAGACAGTGACACAGAGAGAGAGGCCCAGAGCGAGAGAGAGACGGACGGAGGGAATCAGAGTCTGACAGAGGGAGAGACAGAGGAGGGAACCATCCGCAGCCGTGCAGAGACTTGCCGCTTTTCCACGCCGTGCAAAAGATAGGCGCGCGCATGCCCCACCCAATTACAATTTCGGAGAGTTCGTAGCGGTGGGAAGTTGCGCTGTAATTGCACGCGCCTATCTTTTGCACGGCGTGGAAAAGCGGCAAGTCTACGTAGCTGCGGATGGTTCCAGACGGCATCCGGGGAGACGAGGAACGTGAAGGGAACCTCACGGATGGCCTCGCCGGCAGCACAGACTCGCCGCTGCTTCACGTGGTATTCTGTAGACAGAGACGGCGACAGGCAGACAGAGAGAGGCACAGAGAGAGAGAAAGAGACAGAGGGAGGAAGGGAGGGAATCAGAGAGAGACTGAAAAGCCACATTCAAGGGGCCAAAGAGCCGCATGCGGCTCGCGAGCCGCTGTTTGCCGATCACTGGTTTAGTGTATACATTCTTTACATCTCCATTTCAGGCAACTTTATTTATTTTATTTATTTATTTAGACTTGCTCATAGCAACTCTAGGTGTCTTACAAGTAATAAAAACATAAAATAGTGAGAGGTTCCTTCCGGTTGGCCAGAGGCAATGGTCGAGTCTTGGTGCTCGTCCGCCGCTTGGTTGCCTCTGCGGCCCCTCCGGGGGCAGGGAGTTCTTTTAAAGGACTCCTGCTGTACGGGCGGCTTACGGGGAATCCCCCCACCCTGGTGGCAGTCGGGGGGGGTGGCCCCCGCTTCGACCTAGGCGCAGAGGAACGAGTCGCGGGGGGGCATCGTCCCCTTTGCCGATGGAGAGCTGGAACAGCTATCGCGTTTAAAGAAGGACTGAAATGCTGGGGTTGAAGGCAACACCGAGGCTCCTGGCTGCAAAGTGGATCGTGAGTGACTCTATTTTAATGCTCTCAACTTTAAGCTTGAAAGAAGAAGGAGGGGGAGTTTGTAAAAAAACCCCTCGGAATGGAAAAAAAACCCCGGCGTTTAGAAATGCTCCCCAGGCTTGGGGAAGCGGAGAAATCAACATTCGATTTTTTTAAACCATAAGTGAAAGTCTTTCCTGCAAGATCTTTGGATACTTTGTATCAAGGTCTGGCTACAATTGAACTGATTTTCACCAACTCTCAGCGGCTTACAGAGGAGCGGGGGAAGATGTTCCCAGGAGATATATTTTCATGGAAAATTGCTGGCACTCCCTTACGTTCGGGACTGTTCTTCTCTCTTTATTAACGGAAGAATGTAATTGACTAACTGGACCTTTCCCTGCTGTGCCTTCTTTTTTATCTACTGTTTTTAAGAATTTGTTTTCTCTCTTGGCTATAATTAAATGGATTTATGAGTCTGGACACTGGCTTTTGTTCTCTCCTTGCTTTGCGGACTGCCTCTCCAACAGACGCCATATTAGCGACAAAGACTTAAAACTTTCATTAGTGCTTTAAAAATACAGCTACATCAACTTAAGATTACTTTAATGTTACCTAAAGAAACAGAGATGGAAGCTACAGGGTTATCATCAATAGAGGAAACTCTTCAAAACATTATGAAAGAACTTAAGGAAATCCAGAAAGATAATGTCAGCTCAAAATCAGAACTTTTGGAGACACAGAAAATGCTAATGGAAAATAAACAAAGAATTGATGGTTTGGAGGGGGGGTTGCCTGTGACAAGGGAAGAGCTAAAAAATTCTAGAAATAACTCAGCATATGCCAGGATAAATGAAGTTACCCAGAGAGATACGCATTAAATTTGTGAGAAGGCCAACAGGGGAGGGGACCCTGAGAGCACAGAGAGACGGTCCCTTAATTTATCAACAGAATGTGGTTGCCACCTTGAAACAGATCCCGAAAAAGATTATAGAGATGGGGGGAATTATTCCTTCTTATTTAAAAGATTATTTAAAAAGGGGGTGTGTTTCTGGTGGGTGGTGTTTGAGGGAATGTTGGCGTTATGGGCGGGGGCAAGAGTAAAAATTAAAACAATTGCAGAGGCGGATGCCTTTTTAAAGAAAAAACACTCCCCTATCCTGGAGGATGAAAATGGGGGAACGGAGGGGGCCACGGCTTCGCCCACTGGAAGTCAGGGAGAGGATGATACAATTGCCATAAGACTTAGAGTTCATAAGTGACTTTTTTCTGTATAGTACAAATCTTATTTGGATGTTTATAAATGATTGATTGCATAGATTTTATAATTGAAATATTTGTATATTTTTCCACTTTGTAGTAAAATTAAAAATTTACCGTATTTTCTATTTCTTTTTATGAAATCTCGGAGGGGGCCAACAGCTCTGACATAGAGGTTCTCAATATGTCTTTGTAACTCCTTACAATTCCTTTTTCCTATTTTTATAAAAATTTGTAAAACCCAATAACACTTTTTCAAAACCAAAAACATAATCCCTCGCCCGCACACTCTGGTAACAGCACACTATTAAATAAACCATTTGATGAGCTCCATTGCACTCAGGTTCGCAGGACCCTCTGGAAAAACCAAGTCTTTGGGCCTTCCAAAAGATTGTCAAAGTGGGGGGCAGTCTAATTTCTGCAGGGATAATAGTCCAAAAGGAAGGATCCACCACAGAAGGCCATTCTTCTGGATCTGCCAGATGTATTTCCATAAAGGATGGGATTCACAACATTCCTTATCTTCCCACTCTAGTGAGTCAGGTGAAAGTGACTGGCAAGAGATAGTTCCTCAAATATCTGGACGCAAGCCATGAAAGGCTTTAAAGGTGACAACCAGCACCTTGAATTGCTTCCAGAAGTAAATCAGCAATGAATGCAGTTCTTGCAAGGGAGGTGACATGTGCAAACTGAGGTCTGAAAAACACCATGTGGGCCACTGCATTTAGGAGCACGTTCTGCGCGAAGATGGAGGCGCGCTTTTGAGTCCGGTATGGGACGCGGGGGTCGTTTGGCCTGGGGGAGACTCTGCCTTGCGCAATTACTACTCTTTTGGGCCGCCCTGGGTCCTTTTGGAGAAGGGCGGGATACAAATCAAATAAAATGAAAAAAAAATGAAAAAAAAGGATAAAATTGCTCAGATTCGGAGCGAGTTGGCCTCCATCGAAAGTGGTCCAGTGGGATGCCCCGGGCCAGATCTTGAGACAGTTTTGTGGGAAGAGTTTGACTTTGTTACTTCCGAAGATATGGACAGGTTACGTGGGCGACTGTGAGCTACCACATGTTTATTGGACCCGTGTCCCTCCTGGCTTGTACTGGCATCCTGGGAGGTCACACGAGGCTGCCTCCAGGAGGTGATCAATGCTTCTTTGAGTGAGGGGTTCCTGCCGGCCTCCCTTAAAGAGGCGATGGTGAGACCCCTCCTCAAGAAGCCCTCTCTGGACCCAGCATTATTGGTAAATTACCGTCCGGTCTCCAACCTTCACTTTCTGGTGAAGGTTGTAGAGAGTGTGGTGGCACAACAGTTCCCCCGTCATCTGGAGGAAATTGATTATCTGGACCCGCGCCACTCCGGCTTCCGGCCCGGGCACAGCACAGAGACGGCATTGGTCGCGTTGGTGGATGATCTCTGGAGGGCCAGAGATGGGGGTTGTTCCTCCATCCTGGTCCTATTAGACCTCTCAGCGGCTTTTGATACCATCGACCATGGTATCCTATTGCATCGGCTGGAGGGGTTGGGGGTGAAGGGCACCGTGCTGCGGTGGTTCTCCTCCTACCTCTCTGGTCGATCGCAATTTTGTGTTGGCAGGAGAGCAGAGGTCGACCTCGAGACCCCTCACTTATGGGGTGCCTCAGGGATCGGTCCTCTCGCCTCTTCTGTTCAACACATATATGAAGCCGCTGGGCGAGATCATCTGTAGTTTTGGGGTAGAGTATCACCTCTACGCTGACGACACGCAGCTGTATATATCTACCCCAAACCACCCCAACGATGCTCTAGAGGTGATGTGCCAGTGCCTGGAAGCCGTGCGGGCCTGGATGGGAAGGAACAGACTCAGACTCAACCCATCCAAGACCGAGTGGCTGTGGTTCCCGGCATCCCGGTACAGCCAGTTGACTCCATCACTGGCCATAGGGGGCGAACATCTAGCCCCTGTGGATGGGGCACGCAACTTGGGCATCCTCCTTGATGCACGGCTGTCCATGGAAGATCAAGTGACAGCCGTAGCCAGGAGGGCCTTTTACCAGGTTTGCCTGGTCCGCCAGTTGCGTCCCCTACTGGACCTGGGTGCCCTTTGCACAGTCACTCATGCTGTCGTGACATCCCGACTGGACTACTACAATGCTCTCTACATGGGGCTCCCCTTGAGGCGCACCCGAACTCTTCAGCTTCTCCAGAATGCAGCCGTGCAGACAATTATGGGAACCTCTAGCAGTAAGAAAGACTGACCGAGTGGTATGCTCATCTTGCCATTCCTTTTTGCCATCTGGGGGAAAGGGAAGAAGAACCCAGCATCGGAGGAGTTTTATTGGGTTGTTGGGCGTTTATCACCTGGCCACACGGCGTCCATCTGACCGCACAAATGGAACTGTTGGACCATGCGGCGACCATCTGTCACACAGGACTCCATTGAGCTTCCACCCCTCCCATTCCTTACCCCACTCCTTACCCCACCTCCCTTGCTCCCTATTACCCAATTAAGATCTTCCTACTTTTCTGCTATATGACCGCGCTATGGAAGTGAGCTTTTATTATATGTCTTGTCTGATAACATCTTATGTGGCCATTATGGCCTCCCGCAGTCAACAATTTTATCTAGCCAGTATTTACTCAAGGGCTGACCTCATCGCCCTGCAGGAGTCCCCATTCTCGCATGTGTGGCCCTCTATTTCATCTAGGGCCCACCTCAATGAGGGATTTATTAATCATGAGAGGTGCGCGAAGCACAAACTGCGGGGGGTTTTATTTACATTTTTGAAAAAAATGTGCAATTTGGATTTTAGGGGGTATCAGGGTGGAGGGAAGGTTGTCTCAGTCTGGATCCGGGAGTATAACCAGACCAGCCAGCGGAATTGAGGTAGGTCCACCGGGGTGGGTGGGAACAAGGCTTGTTCCGACAGAGGGCTTACCCATCAAATCGGTACAAGGGAGGGGTAGGTATGGTGGGAGACAGGGAGCTTACCATTCGCGGGGCAGGTGAGGCCGCTGTCTACAGGCAGTCCCACGCCCCAACTCCCTGAGCTCCCCTCACAATTTAGGAGGTGAAGGATCTCAGGGCCGGGGCCTCAGGCTGATGCTATGCAACGCCAGGTCCGTGGTCAACAAAGCCCCCCTCATTAATGACCTTGTGTCTGAGGGGGGGCTGGACCTGGTGGGGATTATGGGGACCTGGTTGGGCCACGAGGACTTCCCCTTGTTGAAATGTGCCCACCAGGCTACCAAGCATTCCATCAGCCACGGGCCCTAGGCAGGGGTGGGGGGGGTAGCGGTCATTGTCAGGGAAGGTCTGGAGCCGAGAGAGACCACTGTGCCACAGACCGCCGGTTGTGAGTCCCTTTGCATGAAGTGGGGTCTTGGGAGGCAGCTGGGCTTGCTGATTGTTTACCTGGCAGTCCTGCCCGAGCTCCTCGAGATGATTGCTGAGGTGGCGGTTGATACCCCCAGACTGTTAGTCATGGGGGATTTCAACCTGCCATCGGTAGGCGAGACGTCCAAGGCAGCTTGGGAGTTCATGGCCTCAATGGCGGCCATGGACCTGACCCAAGTAATTTAGGGCCCCACTCATGAGGGAGGACACACACTGGATCTAATTTTTGTCTCTGGCCAGTGGATGAGTGATCTAGGAAGAGGGGACGTAGCCATTATACCCCTGTCATGGTCGGAAGGTGGAACCGGAGGCGGAACTGGGAACCGGGAGGCGGAACCGGAGACACTGAGTTGGTTCCGCCCCAGGCACCTGATGGACCCAGAGAGGTTCCAAAGGGAGCTTGGGCCACTACCTGAGACCTTAACCAGTGGCTCAACTGAGGATCTAGTGGCCGCATGGAACAGTGCAGCCGTGGGGGCCTTGGACCGAGTCGCGCCCTTGCGGCCTCTCTTGCGGCGCTGACTCTCCCAGGCTCCCTGGTTCTCCGAGGAGCTGAGGGAGATGAAACGCTGCAAGAGACGCCTAGAGAGCAGGTGGAGGTCCACCCGATCTGAATATGACCAAACACAGGTAAGAGCCCATTTAAGGACTTACCTAGTGGCAATGAGGGTGGCCAAACATAATTATTGTGCCACCCTCATCGCATCCGCAGATAACCGCCCTGCCACCCTGTTTGGGGTGACCCACTCCCTCCTACAACAGAGGCCGTGGGAAGCCCCTTTGCACGGTAGAGCAAAGGAATTTGGAGAGTATCTGCAGGATAAAATCGTTCAGATCTGGACCGAGTTGATCTCCACTGAAAATAGTCCGGGGGGATCATCTGAGGCAGGTATTGAGACAGTTTTATGGGAGGAGTTTGACTCTGTTACTCCCGAAGATATGGACAGGTTGACGAGATGACTAAAGGCTACCACATGTTTATTGGACCCGTGTCCCTCCTGGCTTGTACTGGCATCCTGGGAGGTCACACAAGGCTTCCTCCAGGAAATAGTGTGGGCATCCTTGAGCAAGGGGTTCTTGCCGTCCACTTTGAAAGAGGCGGTGGTGAGACCCCTCCTCAAGAAGCCTTCCCTGGACCCAGCGTTGTTAGTAAATTATCATCCAGTCTCCAATCTTCACTTTTTGGTGAAGGTTGTACAGAGTGTGGTGGCACAGCAGTTTCCTCGTCACCTGGATGAAATTGATTATCTGGACCCACGCCAGTCCGACTTCTGACCTGGGCACAGCACCGAAATGGCATTGGTCGCATTGGTGGATGATCTCTGGAGGGCTCGGGATAGGGGTTGTTCCTCTATCCTGGTCCTATTAGACCTCTCAGCGGCTTTTGATACCACTGACCATGCACTATTGGGGGTGGGGGGCACCGTTTTACGGTGGTTCTCCTCCTACCTCTCTGGTCGGTCGCAATTTGTATTGGCAGGGGGGCAGAGGTCGACCTCGAGGCCCCTCATATGTTGGGTACCTCAGGGGTTGATCCTCTCGCCACTCCTGTTTAACACCTATATGAAGCCGCTGGGCGAAATCATCCATGGTTTTGGGGTGGAATACCATCAGTACACTCAGCTGTACATCTCTACCCCAAACCATCCCAATGATGCCGTTGAGGTGATGTCCTGGTGTTTGGAGGCCGTACGGGTCTGGATGGGTAGTAACAAACTCAGACTCAACCCGTCCAAGACTGAGTGGCTGTTGTTTCCAACGTCCCGGTATAGTCAGTTTATACCAACACTGACCATTGCTGGTGAGTCACTGGCCCCTGTGGAAAGGGCGCGCAATCTCGGCATCCTCCTGGACGCTCGGCTGTCCATGGATGACCATGTGACTTGCGTGGCCAGGGGGGCTTTTTTTCCAGGTCCGCCTGGTCCGCCAGTTACCCCTTGCTAGACAGGGATGCCCTTCGCACAGTCACTCATGCACTCGTGACATCCCGTCTGGACTATGGAAATGCTCTCTACATGAGGTCCCTTGAGGTTCACCCGAAGACTACAGCTAGTGCAGAATGCGGCCGCGCGGGGGATCTTGGGTGCCTCACGGCATTCCCATATAACACCTCTCCTGCGCGAGCTGCACTGGCTGCCTGTGGTTTTTTGGGTGCGCTTCAAGATGTTGATTATTAAAGTGCTCCATGGCACGGGTCCTAGTTATTTGCGAGATCACCTCCTACCCCACACATCCCTTTGACCGATCCGCTCCCACAGAGAGGGCCTTCTCCAGGTGCCTATGGCCGGGCAATGCCGGCTTGCGACACCCAGGGGAAGAGCCTTCTCTGTGGCAGGCCCTGCCCTCTGGAACGAGCTACCCCCTGATCTTAGAAACATCACGGACCTGCGCCTCTTCCGCCAACACCTAAAGACTCACTTCTTTCACCTAGCTGGCCTGGCCTAACTTCCGAGACTATATCATCGACTGATTTTAAATTAAATTAAGTGAATAAGGGGTTTTAAATTGATTTTAGCACAGGTGTTATCTAATTTAATAGGATTTTATTGATTTTATGATGTATTTATTCTTTGTATTGTCTTTTTCGTGTTTTAATTTCCTGTGCAACCGCCCCGAGTCCCTTCTGGGAGAGTGGCGCAGTAGAGTGGCCGCCCTGGGTCCTCTCGGAGAAGGGCGGGATATAAATTGAATAAAATAAATAAATATAAATCCAAATAAATCAAATCAAATCAAATCAAATCTGGATCTTTTTCAAGTTGTAAGTAAGATGAGCATCTATATAAATTTGATTAAATAAATACATACCTACTTAACTATGCAGTCCTCCAAAACAAGTTCTAGAGATAAATACTATATAAAGACGGGGTGCTGAAAAGAATCAGATTACTATAAAAGTTGCCTTTGATGTGAACATCTATTCAGTATAGGAGTCTGAATAAAAGGACCCTTTCTCTTGAACATATCCAGGAAGGGAAGTGCTATTATAATGTAATCAGTCTGGGTAATTAGTTGTAATGTCATACTATTCTGTCATCATGAGTTTTTCATTTATCTAAAATTCAGTTGGAATCTGTCCACTTGTAAATTGAATCTATTATTATGTGTGCTACACTATAGAACCGTGATGGCAAACCTATGGCACACATGCCACAGGTGGCACACAGAGCCATATTTGCTGGCATGGCAGCCCTCAGGTCCAGCGTGCATGCTGGCCAGCTCATTTTCAGCCTTCCAGAGGGCTGGGGAGGGGTGTTTTAGCCCTCCTCAGGCTTCAGGAAAGCCTCAGCCCAGAGAGGGTGAAAAACAGGCCCAAGAGGCCAACTGGAAGTTCGTTCCCGAACTTCTGGCTGCCTCTTGGGCCTGTTTTTCACCCTCCCTGGCCTCTTGGAGGCCAGCCAGCAGGTGCAAACCGATCATTTCTGAATTTCTGGTTTGCCTGTTGGGTCCATTTTCACCCTCCCAAGGCTCCAGGGACTTTCCTGAAGCCTGGCGAGGGAGAAAAATAGGCCCAATGGGCCAATTGGATATTTGGAAACAATCCATTCTGGAGGGCCTCCGACTAGCTGGGGGAGAGCGTTTTTGCCCTCCGCAGGCTTCAGGAAAGCCTCTGGAGCCTGGGGATGGTGAAAACTCTCCTCTCCCCCATGTAGGGGGTTGCACACACATGCACAAGTGGGTGGGAGCACACTTGCATTAGCACGCGTGAGCACAATTTTGGCACGCCTTTAGAAAAAGGTTAGCCACCACTGCTATAGAACAATAGAAAATATGTTGGTCCTACAACACCTCAGGTCCTGTCTTCCACCAAATTTTGATCAACACCAGTTTGCTTATAGAAACAACAGGTTGACAGGGGACACCATCATCACTGCTCTACATATCGCACTACATAACACACTGAGCCAACTCAAGAAATTTGGAAATTATGTCAGAATGCTTTTATAGACTATAGCTCAGCCTTTAACACCATCTTACCAGGAATTCTCATTGAAAAGTTGACTGACCTGAATTTCCCTCCCCTCACTTGTGAATGGATCAAAGACTTCCTGATGGATCATCCACAAACAGCAAGGGTTGGGTCCTTTACATCTTCCACTCTGAAGCTCAGCACAGCTCCCCTCAGGGCTGTTTACTGAACCTGTACTTGCTGTATACATATGACTGCATACAACATCATAATAAAGTTTGCAGATGACACAACGGTGCCGGGTCTCATAACTGGAGGGGACGAATCAGCATACAGGGAAGAGGTCCCGAAGGTATCCGCATGGTGCTCAAGAAACAACTTACATCTAAATACTAGTAAGACGAAGGAGATGGTGCTAGATTTCTGGAACCTGCCTTACTGTATATTGAAGGGGGCAGTGTTGAGAGGGTTTCCTTTTTAAAATTCTTGGGAGTGCTTATTAAGATCTCACCTGGAAAAACAACACGTCTCTGGTGATTGGAAAGGCCCAACAGAGAGTCCTGTGAAAAAATCAGATGGAACAACAGCTGAAGACCTCTTTCTATCAGTCCACCATAGAAAGTGTCCTCACATATTGTATTACAGAATGATATGCTGGTTTAACAGCTGCGGAGAGGAAGGCACTACAGAGAGTGATCAGTTCGACACCAGAAACCATTGGTTGCCCTCTGACACCACTGGATAACATCGTCAGATCTCGCTGTTTTAGCAGAGTAACGAAGTTTCTCAGATATGTTTCACACCCTGGTCGGTGTCTCAATTTTGTTCTATTTAAGTACAATGACAATAAAGATTATACTTATACTTATCAACCTTATTTTCTTCTTAAGATTAATCTTTTCCAATTTCTTCAATCTCTTCATAGAAATAGTCCCTGATCATTCTTACTATCCTAGTTGATTTGTTTCCTGAATCCTTAAAAATATAGTTCCTACAACAATACTCAAGATAAGGTCTATTTAATGTAGAAAATACAATATTTCAGCACTTCCAGCAATTTTAAAACTATTTTCAATTAATGAAATCTAAAGTTATATTTTTATGACACAACACACCTAATGTATGAAATCAAATATTATTTCAATCTTTTTAATAAATACTACTACAGGTAGTATTTGATTTATGATCACAATTGAACCCAACATTTATGTTGCTAAGTGAGACATTTGTTAACTGAGTTTTACAACTTTTCTTGCCACATTTGTTAAACGAATTACTTCAGTTATTAAGTTAGTAACACAGTTGTTAAGTCAATCTAGCTTCCCCATTCACTTTGCTTGTTAGAAGTTTGTAAAAGGTGACCCACCACACTGTAACGGTGATAAATATGAATCAGTTGTAAAGCATCTGAATGTAAATCACATGACTGGCCCCCGTGGAGAGGGCGCGCAACTTGGGCGTCCTCCTGGATTCCCGGCTGTCCATGGAGGACCATGTGGCGGCCGTGGCCAGGGGGGCGTTCTATCAGGTACGCCTGATACGCCAGTTGCGCCCCTTACTGGACCGGGGAGCCCTTCGCACAGTCACTCAAGCACTTGTGACGTCCCGGCTGGATTACTGTAACGCTCTCTACATGGGGCTTCCCTTGAGGTGCACTCGAAAGCTACAGTTAGTACAGAATGTGGCCGCGCGGGTGATTATGGGTGCCCCAAGGCAAACCCACGTAACACCTCTCCTGCGCGAGCTGCACTGGCTGCCTGTGGCCTTTCGAGTGCGCTTCAAGGTACTGATGACCATCTTTAAATCGCTCCATGGCTCGGGGCCTAGCTATATACGAGACCGCCTCCTGCCCCATACATCCCTTCGTCCGATCCGCTCCCACAGAGAGGGTCTTCTTCGGGTGCCGTCGGCCGGGCAATGCCGGTTGGCGACACCCAGAGGAAGGGCCTTCTCTGTGGTGGGCCCGGCCCTCTGGAACGACCTACCCCCCGACCTTCGCACAATCTTGGACCTCCGCCTCTTCCGCCAACGTCTTAAGACGTACTTATTCCAACAAGCTGGCCTAGGATAGCCCCCCGTTTCTGACGTTTTAAGGAAATTTGTAATTTGGTAGGGTTTTTAATATTGGGTTTTTAGCACGGGTTAATGAATTTAATTACATTTTAATCGATATTTATTGTATTTTTGTGTTTTTAAGATGCCTGTGCGCCGCCCTGGGTCCTAACAAGGAGAAGGGCGGGGTATAAATTTAATAAAATAAAATAAATAAATAAAAACTATGAGGAAACTTTGAAAAGTGTGAAAAGTGATCATAAGTGTGAAAAGTGGTCATAAGTCACTTTTTCAGTGCTGTAACTTTGAACAGTCACTAAATAAACTGTTAAAATTTGAGGCCTACCTGTATAAAACTAATGCCCTTCCACCTTAGACATGCATATTATGAAGAGCATAACACACATACATTTCATTTCATTATTTTCTTTTTTTTTTGCAGTAATTTTTTATTTTGAAAAAAACACAAATAAGGCAGACATATTAAAAAAAAGAACATAAGAAACCATCTTCCATTACAAATTACGAATCATAAAAATTATATCAGTTAATCACAAAGTTCCATACATTTCTTCCAGGTTAATTTTGCAATTATTATATCTCAACCTCCATTTAATTAATTGTCATTACATCCTTTATATATAAAACCAGAAATATAGAATGGCATTCCACCAGCAAGAAACCATCTTTCCTTACATAATACAAATCATGAAAGTTGTATCAGTTAATCACAAAATTCCATATATTTCCTCCCTATCCATTTTTGTAATTATTATATCTCGACCTCAATTTAATTGATTGTCTTTACATCCTTTTATATGTAAAACAAAAGTATAGAATGGCATTGCACCAGTAAGACCGAAAAATAAATATAAAAAGGAAAAATCGTCACTCTACAATGTATCCTTTAGAAAGCATACCTACCAGTCTCACATAGCTTCTGTGCATCTCAGGGGTGGGAGATGCACAGGGGTTTCTGCAGGTTCGCACCTACTCGCGAGAACCGGTTGGTGAAATTTAGAGAACCGGTGAGAGGGGGTTCCACCGGCGTACCTGGAAATAAATCTGGCCCACCGCTGCCAGTGACCCAACGGGAAGGAAAGGAAAGGAAGGAAAAAACAAAGGAAGAAAGGAAAGAAGAAAGAAAGAAAGAAAGAAAGAAAGAATTTATCATCACAATTGAGTCCAAAATTTTGGTTGCTAAGCAAGAGCGTTGTTAAATGAGTTTCACATTTTAAAAGGTGGCCACTCCCACCTGTCACATGACTGCCAAGCCACGCCCACAAAATAAGCCACACCTACAGAGTAGGTTCTAAAAAATTTGAAACCCACCCCTGGTGCATCTCTAGAATTGTCATTAATAAATAATCTCATTTTATAAATTTATAAATCAGACGTTTCATCATGTCTTAATAGCAATACTGCGAAATTCTCATCTAATGTTCCAAATTTAATTTATCTTCTTCAAACCTATCTTTAAAACAGTACCACCTAATAGCATCTATTTTCTATTCTCAGCAAACATACACATATACATACAATAATATTCTAAAACCATCTAACTAATTATTAAACATCAATATATAAAATTCCATTATCAACCAGTATCAATTATAATTATTCCGCTACCCTAGAATAGCTCCTAATTTCTGTGTTAATAGCTCTTCAATAATATCAAATACAGTCTTAATTTTATTTATGTCTAATCTCATAAATTTCTACAAATACATAGAAAGATAAATATATATCATTAAACTTTAACATTATTGTTAATTAATCTTATTATAAATGACTATTGATTAACTAATAATCCTTCAATGATATTCTAAACAGAATCTAACTAGTTATTAATCATCAAAGGATAACAGCTTTCTTTGTTAGCCATTGTCTTTCTAATTGCAGATTGGAATTATCTCTTTTGCCATTTGAAACCCCCATTTCTTTTTAGTCTTTTTTCCAATTTTTTAATAAACTTTCTTCCGCATTCTATTGACCATTATAACTCTCCAATAATACCACCGTCCAGTTCCTGTCTTTAAATGTGGGTTGTTTTTAAGTATCAGATGTACTTCTGGAGAGGTTTCTCCTCTTTGGTTCATCTTCAAATCTTTCCGCCCGCCCCCCTCTTTTCCTTGGTATCCACACTGAGGCTCAAGTTCCTCAAATTTTCTTTTAAAAATTCTTTTCTCTTCTTTATTTTCATCTGAAATACATATCTGATTATCTTCCTGCTTTTGTTCTCTCTCTTTAATTTCTAGAATTTCCAGTTGGTCATAATCTGGTATAATAGATGAAAATCTATCCAATGCGTTTTTTATTCTTATAGTGTTTTCTTTGACTAAGTTTAAAATTTCAGCCAGGACCTTCTGGTTTTTCGGAGTATTCTCATCAAAATGTAATGCCATGTTGGCAGCTCCAAGAGATAGTAAAAGTTAGTCTTTCATCTGCTACCTGGGCTGTAGTCTGTTTTATTTTGATGTTTCCAGTTATCAAAAGGCAAATACAGTGACCTTGAGATTCATAAGAACCAAACAACGACCTCTAGTGGAAAATTTTTTAACTTTTCAATAGGCAGTTTTCATTGTTGTTAAGGAAAAAAAATAGAAAGTGTAATTCTTGTTCAGTTTTAAAAATACGCAGTAAATCTTCAAGATTAATTACAGAAATAGTCCCAGCTTCAAGGTTTTAAATAGCAAAAAATAAGAAGAGTAGAAATGAAACTAGAAAGTCCAATCACTTCTAAGGGGGGGGGAGTCTTGCTCTGACACTTCAATCTACAAGTTCAGGGGAAAAAATAATTAAAAAAACCTGGAAACCTCTCAGAGCCTATTAAATTAATTCCGCCACTTACTTCATAGTTAAGGGATTTAGTTACTAAAGAAAGAAAGGGTTTTTTTGAGCAAAATGTTTCATTAAAAGTTAGAATACTTTCCCGGCCAGCGCTTTCACTTTCAGCTTCCTTCCTTCCTTCTATCGGAGCTCACCAACGCCTATGTTCCCCGGGGGGGGGCTGCCTTTTTTCCGCCTTGCAGGAGCTCTTCCCTTGGGTCAAAACGGGTTTGCAGTATCCCTGTGATCAGCAAGGCTTTGTCTCCCTCATCACCGTCCCTCCAGGATGGTTTAGGTCACCCATGGACCGAGGGGCAGCAAAAGTTCAACGTGGGTCTCAGAGAGCTGAGAACCTGCGTTGGGTCGGCGTAGCTACACTCTGTCCTCTCTTCATTTCATTATTTTCATCCTTCTATCAATACATTATTATTTTATCAATTATGTTTTCTTTTTTACCTGATATCTGGAGCATTGGATATTTACTCAAATTTGATTAGCATTTTTAACTCTTTAATTGAAAAAAGTGTAGATACCAGGACTTAATCTTACTGTACACCACCCAAAACCTCATTCTAATACATTGAGAACCAATTGATCCGCACCCTTGAAGATGATTTCCAACTTAGCTACCTGCTAAATTGTCATACCATCTACACATAATTTGCTCGCTACGTCAGTACATCAAAAGTACTTCATTAAATATTTTGCTAAATCAATATTGTAGAAAATATTGATTTTCTACAATCTGTTAAGGTTATATTGCCAAAAAATTAGATTTAATCTGTCACATTGGTATTTATTAATCACTGTATTGTTTTCAAGTGTTGTAGATTGCTCTTTTTATAATTTATTTTAATAAATTATATAATTTATATCTTTTTATAATTTATTTTAATAACTAAACTGATTTTGATATTCTTATTCTTATATTTTGACATTATGAGTTACCTCATCTGTTTTCTAGGCTTTCTCAAAGGCAATCAACAAGTTTCTTCAGCATCCAAGGATTCATTTGACCCTAAAGATTTGAACTTATTCAGAATAACTAGACAGTTCCTGATTATACTTCTATTACTCTTAACCTTCACTTCCCTTTTCCTGCTCTTATTGTCTGGTGGAAATATATCCCATTAATCATTACAGGGGAGATGGGGGAGCATAAAAATTAAATAAAATAAAAAGTAGGTTTATTTGCAAAACAAAAAGGGCATTGAATAGCACTGTCTTTTCTTTGCTACCTATTATCATTTTGATAATGTCAAAGGGAAATTCTTTCCTTTTAAAAAATATCTCACAAAGCCCTTTTGGATTTACAGAATAACACAGTTGGAAGGGACCTTGAAGGTTTTCTAGTCCAACCCTGTGCTCAAGCAGGAGACCCTATATCATTTCACACAAGTTGCTGCCCAATCTCATTTTAAAAACCTCCAGTGATGGAGCACCCACAACTTCTGAAGGCAAGGTATTCCACTAATTAATAGTTCTCACTGTCAAGAAATTTCTCCTTAGTTCTAGATTGGTTCTTTCTTTTTTTTATGCTTTATCTGTTTTATTTATATAGCACTCAATTTTCATCAAACTGTATATTTTAGATACAATTATGTTTAGATAGCCATATTTCTAAATCTTCATTATATATAATAATAGTAATAGTAAAATAATAATAATAATAATAATAATAATAATAATAATAATAATAATAATAACAACAACAACCCAATTATTTGTCTGCCAACAACGTACAAACCTTTTACAAGGATACTGGCAAATTCAATATTCAATCACCTGATAGAAAACAGTTTGTATCCAGTAGAACAAAAAGGAAATTATAGAGATCATTTCCAGCTTCGGATGCGGACGGACGTGAATTCCACATGTCCGCCGCTGTGTTGCCTCAGCTGTGCCTTCGGGTGCAGGGGGGGACGGGCATAATCCCCACCTCCGTATGGGCGGCTTGCGGTGAGGGCCACCATCTCGACAGCGGTCGGGGGGCTGCTCCCGCTTCACCCCAGGGGCTGAGGAACTTTCGCGGGGGGAGTTTCCCTTTCGCCGAAGGAGCTGGAACATAGAGGATTTTTATAAGGAGCTGAAACGCCGGGGCTGAATGGCTGCACCGAGGCTCTGGACTAGAAAAATGGTATGTGCCTTATTTGGATTTTTTTGCATTCAATTTTATGGAAAGAGAAGATAGGGGGGAGTTGGAAACAACCCCCCTGGAACCAAAGCGGCATTGGAGAAAGAGTCCTGCGATGCGGAGAGAGTGAAAGTGGCATCCATTGGATTTATTGAAAAAGGAAATCTATTGCCAAATAAGGGATTGCTGTTAGACAATGTATCCTGAGCCTTGCTACATTTTAAATTGATTGTTTCCACTTTTGTTTTTTTCACCCTGCCGGCAAGGCGGAAAGATGGCATTCTCTTTGTTCCCAGGATGGAACTTTTCTTTTTGGAAATAAGCATTCCTCCATTTTAACAAAAATTAGACTAACTTTAAAATATATAAATTAAAATATATAAATTAAAAACACATTTCTTTTGCTTGGCTGGCTTGGGATAACTTAACTGTTTTAGGGGTTTTTTAGGGGCTTGTTTTAGTTTTAACATGGGTTTTTAGCGCAGGGTTTAGTTTAATTTCTTTTAATACTGTATTGTTTGTGGTTTTATATGTATTTTTTTTTATTGAAAAAGTTTTATTCAAACACATTTTCCCCCCTTTTTACCCCCCGACATATAATATAAATCACATACAAATACTATACCCCCTCCCCTCCCCCTGTCTTAAAATAAATTTCTCATTCCAATATTGTATCCCCTCACCTCCCAACAATCATAATATAAATTTCTCTTAAAATAACAATATCCCATTAACCCCATCTTCTAAATTAATTGAACATATATAAATCATAATATGAATTTCTCTTAACGTAACCATATCCCCTTAATCCCATCTTCTAAATTAATTATACATATATATTTCCCCACCCTCCACCCTAACCCTCCCCCACCTCCCATTCAAACCCACCCCCCTGACTTCCGCTATACACCACTCTAATAATTCCAAACATCCCATATATTATTTAGGAGAATGTAAGGCAACTTATAGATTTAATTGACTATCTTGATAAGAATAAACAGGTCTCTGCAGTGCTGCTCTTTTTTGATGCTGAGAAAGTCTTCGATCGTGTGAACTGGAATTTTCTAATCAAGACGTTGGAAAAGATGGATATCGATTTCGACAAGCGATTGGAGCAATTTATCAGCAACAAAATGCACAACTTATTATCAACGGAAATTTGTCTACAACTTTTGAGATACAAAAAGGTACAAGACAAGGATGCCCATTATCTCCATTGTTATTTATTTTAACTCTGGAAGTCTTGTTGAATACAATTCGGGACTCAAATTCTTTAAGTGGTATAATTATTAGGCAAAAGGAATACAGAACTAGGGCATTTGCTGATGATCTGGTTGTTACCCTTTCACATCCTTTGAACTCAATAATCCAGATGAAAAATATCATTGCAGAATTTGGCATGGTGTCTGGGTTTAAACTGAATCAAAATAAAACGAAAATGATGGTTAAAAATATGCCAGAGATTCAGAGAAAGAGACTTGTAAGTCTGGCAGGGTTCGAAATCGTTTCTAAAGTCAAATATTTAGGAATACAAATTGCAGAAGTAAATACAAAACTTTTTTCAAATAACTATGAAGTGTTGTGGCAAAAGATACAGAAGGATCTTCAAGTTTGGAAAAAGCTACAACTATCTTTGCTTGGAAGGATTTCAGCAATTAAAATGAATATTCTACCTAGATTTATTTTCTTATTTCAGATGATACCGGTGCTTAAATCAGACAAAATTTTGTCAGAATGGCAAGCAACATTAAACAAATTTGTTTGGAAGGAGAAAAAACCGAGAGTAAAGATGAAGATTATGCAAGATATTCGTGAAAGAGGTGGCCTTAGACTCCCAAACCTTCGACTGTATTATGAAGCAGCGGCATTGACGTGTGTGGCAGATTGTTTTGGGAAAACAAAAGCTGAACTATTGAATATAGAAGGTTCTGGGTTGGCATGCATACCTTGTTCTGGGTTGGCATCGGGTGGGTTTCTGGGGGTTCGCCTGGGATCGGGCGAACCCTTTCGTAAAATTTCCGGATCCCGAGCGATCCCTTTGGATCGTGGACCCGGAAGTAAGTCGCCGCTGCTAACTGCTGCTCCCAGCTGGGGCGGGCAGGCAGGAAAGCAAGCAAGGCGACTGCGCTGTCTTCTTTTTCCCTCAGCGAAGCGCCGCCTCCTCCTCGCCCATGCTTCGCTGAGAGAAAAAGAAGACAGCCAGGCCGGCTCTCCGAAGGGGTCCTCCTTTCCCCTTCTCCATGGGGGTGGGTGGTGGGGGTGGGCCGCTCACCTCGTCGCCCCACAACCTGCGGCCGCTGCTGCCGTGACAACTCCGAAGAGCAGCGCTCGGGCCAGGAGCCGCCGGCCAAAAAAAAAGAAAGCACACACACACACACAACCTACTTCAGGCGGCGGGAAACACGCAAGGAGAATCCACTCCCAGCTGTCTTCTTTTTCCTTCTGCGAAGGGTACTGGCCGCTGGCAAAGCGGGAGGCTCGGGAAGGCGGCGGGAGCGCCTTTCCCCCCCCCTTCCCTTTGCTCAGCCACCTCTTCCCCCCTACGCCTAGCCGCGAGTGGATTCTCCTTGCGTGTTTCCCGCCGCCTGAAGTAGGTTGTGTGTGTGTGTGTGCCGCCTTCCCGAGCCTCCCGCTTTGCCAGCGGCCAGTACCCTTCGCAGAAGGAAAAAGAAGACAGCTGGGAGTGGATTCTCCTCGCGTGTTTCCCGCCGCCTGAAGTAGGTTGTGTGTGTGTGTGTGCTTTCTTTTTTTTTGGCCGGCGGCTCCTGGCCCGAGCGCTGCTCTTCGGAGTTGTCACGGCAGCAGCGGCCGCAGGTTGTGGGGCGACGAGATGAGACCTGAACATTATTACTTTTCTATGTTCCTTCAGGGCAAAAGAAAGAAGCGCAGCCTCGCAAGCGCAGCGCTCCGAGGGGAAGGGAGGGAGACCTTTTTCCCCCTGGGTTGCTTTCGGAGCGGATCGTGGGGGCTGCAGGCCCTACGCACCTTGGGGGGGGGGCACCCCAGAGACTAATCCGGCACACGTGGCAGCCGTTCTCCCCCCCCCCCAAGGCAGGCACACTGGCGCTTTCGCTTTGAAGTCAGCTCTGTCTCTTTAATGCGCGCTCCCGGAGCTCGGCGCGCCCACCCCGCCTGTATAACTGGAGTCCATGGAGTTGTATTGAGTTCAGAGGGAGGAAGTTGCCCCGGGTGCTGACAACCCACGCTACGCCACTGGGTCCGAGTGAGTGGCCGACTGGCCGGCGGGCGGGTAAGGAAAGTTGCTGCGCGCCCCAAAAATCCTCTGGCCCGCTGGCCGCGGTTGCTCGCTCGCTCGCTTGCTCGCTCACCCATCGGACGCCAGGTTCCTTCGTCCGGTGGATGGGTGAGAGAGAGAGTAAATACAGCCAGCGGGTTCTCT
>CM077645.1:116787502-117007502 GCA_039707465.1 Rhabdophis nuchalis | reverse complement strand
TCAGTTGGCAAATCAGTTGCAGCTTGTCTCATATAATTGCTGACATGCAGAAGGAAAATTCCTAATTCCTTTGCTTCACCCCCAAATTTAACTCCCAATGGAGGAACAGTGGTCATTCTGGGTGGGGGGGTGGGGCTGCTTCCCTTCTAGGACTTTCTTCCCTCCTTCAGCGTTCGGGTGGTGGGTGGGAGGGAAACTGCCCTGGCTGTCTCTAGCCGCTGTGTATGCTCATCTTTCTCAGCCAGGTTTCCTCCCGTTCGGGGTTTCTCTTCCTCCGTGCTGCGTTTCAATTTATCAGATTTCGAAATTAGCTTCTGTGCTTCTTGCCTTAGAAGAAATTCCTCATCTGGCACCTCCCAGAGGTTTCTCTGCTGCGTTTCAGTTCATCAGCTTCTGCAATTAGTTTCTGTGCTCTCTGTCATAGAAGAAATTCATTCTCTGGCACTTCCTAGAAGTGGGGGAGAGGGCCCGTCTGCATCTAGTAGTTACTCCCCAAGGGATTTCTTCAAACATTCCTTTTCTGCCCACTCCCTCTGACCATCGGTGATGAACTGATTTATCTTCAGGTTCACCTCCCAAGCTAAGATCCTTTAAAAGTTCAACGACTGACCTCTCTTTAGTTTCAGTTTCCTGGACATCTGGACTGGAAACGGAGGCCGAGGCTCCCAGTAAATCATCTTTCCCCGCGTCTGACATTTTGAAGTTTTTATTTTCTCACTCGCTGCTGAAGCGGTTAGCTCAGAGACGAGTTAGTTTCATTCCTTGCTTTTATGTCATGACTGCTTCCATCATAAATCAAGAAAGAACACACTTAAACTCATTTGGAAAGTTTAAGGCTACTTTTACTGAAAATGATAAGACTGCAGAGAAAGTCAAGCAAGGAATGAAACATTTAGGCGCGCAACATACGTAACAAAGCATAACCCAACCTTCCCCCTTTGACCCCAGCATATTGTCCAATGCAAAGTCGGCCACGACATCAGGTGCAGTTCCTTCCCAGGGTCATCATCAGAATGGAATGCAGGCCGTTAGCTGAGGTGATAACAACTGTAGCTGTCTCTCTCCCTCCTGCCCCCTTAGTAGCTTAGCAACCCCAGCCCTCCCCCCGTTTCAATGTGTCAGACTATGCAGGCAAAAGCAGAGGCTGACACACAGGTCTTAGATATTTGAATATAAGGGAGTGTATAAAGAATAAAATGGTAAAGCTTGTTTACTGTATTTCAGAGAATAATGTAGCTAACCATTTTACAAAGGCTCAAGGAGTGATAAAGCACAAAGTGTTGTGATGTTTATGGCTTAAGGATGTAAATATATATTGATCAACCCAAGGGGGAGTATGTTAGGATAATCATCCTGATGTTGGGTTGAATATATATATATAAGGCAGGATTCTTAAAGAGTATATGTAACTTTAAGGACTATGTTGAATCTGATTGGCTGTGGTTCCCAGCTTAATCATAAAAGGCAACTGGACACACAGTTTATTCCCCTTTGCTTTCCTTTGCTTCCTGATTGCTACTGAGGAAGGAGCTGAATCTAAAGATGGAAGAAGTATTATTTTGAACTACTGTAAGATAACTCTGGGTTTCGGTGAAGGACTGTTTATTGTTGGAAGAGTTAGTATCACTGTTTGGAAGAAGTATTTTAGTTACCATAAAAGTAAAGACTATTTATTTTTCCTACTATCAGTGTTTGATAGTTATTGTGTGCTAAAAGCAACGTATCTCTTACTGTCCGGTATATTGCACTATTCCGCTATTTATTTTCCAACGGGGTGTTTTTTACCCCAAAAGAAACCCCACAAAAAACAATATTCTTTTTATTCAAATAGATACTCATCATTTTCTAGTATCGACATGATATGGGCCTCCCTAGACTTAATTTGTAAAGTACAAGAGGTTGAGATTGAAAAAGCACTTGGGCGGACCACAATCCAATTACAATTAAATGGAGAGGCCAAAGAACAAGACCTAGATGGACATTAAATAATATGATATTGAAAAAGAAAGACTTTGTACAGAAAATGAAAAGGGAATTGGCTTTCTTTTTTAAAGAAAATAAAAAGAAGACACATCTATGCAGAACCTTTGGGATACAATGAAGGCCTTTACTAGAGGTCTGATAATAGACTAAACAAGAAAGAGAAACTTAAAGAAAAGACAAACATGTAAAGGTCTAGATAATGATTATGAAAAAAGAACTACAGAAATCTCCACAAAAAAAGATATTAAAATAACAATGGATACAATTAAACATAAAATGGATTTATTGGAAAAGGAGGAATTGGCACAAAAAATTAGAGGCGCCAAACATAACTTTTTTGAAAATGCAAATAAGCCAGGTAGATGGTTGGCATATAAACTGAAAAAGGAGTCCAATCCGGAGATAGGTGCAGGATATAAATTTGATAAATAAAAAATAAAATAAAATAAAGAAAATACAGCAGTTAAGAGATGAACAAGGACAAATTCAGTATGGAAATGTTTAAAAGAAGAAAAGTATACAAGACTACTATGCTAAGTTGTATGAACAAGAGAATATAGAAGAGGGAGGAGTAAAGCAATACTTACAAGAAGCTAATCTTTCCCAAATACCAGACGATATTAGAATTGTATTAGAAGGCAAAATAACAATGATGGAGTTACCTGAAGCCCTTAAAAAACAAAATAACAGGAAGACTCCGGGACTGGATGGTTTACCAGTGGAATTCTATAAAATACTAGAGGAATCCTTGTCTCTTCCTCTTCTTGAAGTTATGAATGAAGTGATGGCTGAGAACAGAATACCTAAATCATGGTTAGAAGCATATATTACATTGCTACCTACAGAAGAGGCAGATCTCACACAAATTAAGAACTACAGACCAACCTCCTTGCTAAATTCAGACTATAAGCTATTTGCATCAATACTAGCAGAGAGACAAAAATATTTAAATGGGTTTATCCACCTGGATCAAAATGGCTTTTTACCAAAGAGACAAATTAAAGATAATATGAGAATAATTTTGGACACTTTAGAGTACTACGAGGCTCATCCTGAAAAACAAATGGCCTTGATGGTTCTTGATCCGCAGAAGGCTTTTGATAATGTGAATTGGCGATTTATGTTTCAACAAATGGAACAAATGAATTTTGGCAAGAAATTTACACAAGCCATACAAACTGTATATCATAAACAAACAGCCAAAATAATGATAAATGAACTCACAGATTCTATTGAAATAAAGAGAGGCACCAGACAAGGTTGTCCATTATCACCGTTACTTTTTGTTCTAACTCTTAATAGGAGGTTGCCAGTGTGCGCTTCATATTTTTGGTCCAAATCTCATCCCACTTATCCAGGTTGGGGGAGGACCCAAGATTCTTTCCCCAGACGATCATAGAGTCCTTAATTACCTCCTCACCAATCCACCCTTGTATCAAAAACTGGTAACATCTGGACAATGGTTTCTTTTCTGATCCAAATAAAATTTTATCCAATTCTTGTGTTGTTCTGTATATTCCTTCCTTCTCTTTATCTCTTCTGGTTTTGGATTTTATTTGAGCATAAGCCCATCAATCTATCTCTATGTCTACCTTGGACATATCCTCTCGCGTTTTTAGTCCCCCTAGAGGGTCTAAAAGGTCTTGATAAGTCAATGGTGTTTTATTATTATATAATGTTGAGTTTGTTACGGCCTCTAGTGGAGCAACGTAACTCGGAACCATTGAATAATACTTAAACCTGACTCTTTCCCATGTTTCCAATAGAGTTTTCCTAAGATAGTGGTTTTAAAGGGCCTACAGTTCTCCCCCCTCCCACCCTCTCTCCACATAAAATGATGCCACCCTTGTCCTAGATCGTGGCCTTCTAATGTGAGTACCTGCTTCCTTCTCAACAGTATCCAATCTTTAACCCAAATCAAGTTTGCTGCCTGGTGATATAACTCCTATTTTGGCAACCCAAATCCTCCTCTGGCTTGCAATTCTTGAAGCATTTTCAATTTAATTCTAGCTTTCTTCTTCTGCCAAATTAATTTCCTCACATATTTGTCTAATAATTTGAAGAAGCTATTATCTAATCTCACCGGGGCAGTCTGAAATAGATAAATCCATTTTGGGAGAACATAGGTTTTAATTATCGCTCTCCTACCAAGTAGGGCGAGTTGTAGGTTTTCCCACTTTTCTAAATCTGATTTCATCTGAGTCAGTAGTTTTAGATAATTGTCTGTCTTAATTGAAGTACATTTAGAAGTTAGCCAGACACCTAAATATTTTATCTTCTTTACAATTTGGAGGCCCATTTTTTTTCTAATTCATTTCGTTGATTCAATACCATATTTTTTACTATTATCTTTGTCTTATCCTTATTAATTTGGAAACCCGCAACTCTACTGTATTTCTCTATTTCGTGAATTAATTCATTTCCTGATTCTAAGGGGTCTTCTAAGATGAAGGCTAAATCATCAGCGAAGGTCTGCATTTTATACTCTTCCACTCTAATTTTCACTCCCTTTATCTTCCCGGAGAAGAGGCTCCAATGTGAATATAAATAGGATTGGAGATAGTGGACATCCTTGTCTTGTTCACTTTTTAATCTCAATCCGTTCCGTTTCCTCTCCATTAATTAGAATTCTAGCTGTTTGTGTATTGTAAATAGATCTTTTTTTTTGTTTTGAAAAAGTTTTATTGGGTTTTACAAATTTTTTAGAAGAAATAGGAAAAGGGTATAAGGTGATACAAAGACATTTTGAGAACCTCTATGTCGAAGGTGTTGGTCCCCTCCGAGGCTTCATAAAAAAAAAAGCTAATACAATAAATTTTTCATTTGTTCTACAAAGTGGAAAGAGATACAGATATTTCAATTTAAAATCTATGCAATCAATCATTTATAAACATCCAAATAACAGTTACACTAAACAAAAATAAAGTCACTTGTGAGATCTAAGTCTTTTGGCACTTGTGTCTTCCTCTCCCTGACCTCCAGTGGGCGGAGCCGTGGCCCCCTCCGTTCCCCCATTTTCATCCTCCAGGATTGAGGAATGTTTTTTGAGAAAGGCGTCCGCCACTGCAATTGTTTTAATTCTTACCCTTCCTCCCTTCCAGAACACCAACATTCCTTCAGGCATCACCCACTTGAACCACACCCCCTTTTTGAATAATCTTTTGGATAAGAAGGAATATTTCCTCCTTATCACTCTAATCTTTTTCGGGATCTGTTTCAAGATGGCAATCTCGTTCTGTTGATAGATTAAAGGACCATCTCTCTGTGCTCTCAGGATCCCCTCCCTTGTAGACCTTCTTACAAATTTAATATGTATCTCTCTGGGTACTTCATTTATCCTGGCATATGCTGAATTAATTCTATAAATCAGATCAATGTCCCCCTAAATATCTTCTTTACTCTTTTTTGTATAATCTGCTAATAGCATACACATTAAATCTTTCAGATCCTCAGTGCTTGACTCAGGGACATTCTGAAATCTTAAAAAGTAAGACATTCTTTCAAAATCCATCCTAGATATATGACCAGCCAAATCCACTATTTCATTATGAGAAGACTTTCACTTATGGTTTAAGAAAATCGGATGTTGATTCCTCCGCTTCCCCAAGCCTGGGGAGTATTTCTAAACACCGCTTCTTTTTTCCTTTCCGAGGAGGGTTTTTACAAACTCCCCCCTCCTTTCAAATTTAAAGTTGAGAGCATTAGAATAAAACACTCACAATCCACTCTGCAGCCAGGAGTCTCGGTGTTGCCTTCAACCCCGGCGTTTCGGTTCTTCTTTAAATCAAAAAGCTATTCCAGCTCTCCATCGGCAAAGGGGGCGACCCCCCGCGACTCGTTCCTCTGCGCCTAGGTCAAAGTGGGGGCCACCCCCCTGACCACCATCGGGATGGGGGGATTCCCCGCAAGCCGCCCGTACAGCGGGGGCTCTTTAAAAGAGCTCCCTGCCCCCGGGGGGGACGCAGAGGCAACCAAGCGGCAGACGAGCACAAAGACTCGACCGTCGCCTCCGGCCAACCGGAAGGAAGTCAATTGTAAATAGATCTTATCACCCGCATAAAATTATCCCCAAATTCCATCTTTTCCAACAGGGCAAACATAAATTTCCAGTTGACTCTATCAAACGCCTTTTGGGCATCAATAAAGATAAATGCCACTTCTTTATCCGAATGGGCCTCATAATACTCCAGGGCGTTGATAATCATCCTCAAATTATCTCTTATTTGTCTGTGTGGGAGAAACCCATTTTGATCATTGTGGATGTACTGATCCAGAAACCCTTTCATTCTCCTTGCCAGAATAGAGGTAAAGATCTTATAATCAGTATTCAGAAGAGATATAGTTTCTGATCAGTGATAGGGATCAAGGAAATATAAGCCTCTGTCCAGGAAGGTGGAATCCGGGCTTCAAGGAGGACTCCATTAAAGACCTCTGTCATATATTTTGCTACTATGTCTAAGTTTTTTTTTTATAAAATTCCGTGGGTAGCCCATCTATGCCAGGGGTTTTCCCAGTTTTCTTCTTTTCAATTGCAACCCAAACTTCACTTTCTGTGATTTCTTTATTGAAAATTTGCCTTACTTCCTTCGATAATTTGGGGAGACCTAACTTTCCTATATACTGTTCAGTTTCTTGCTCCCTCCCATCTTCCCCCTTATATAGTTCTGAGAAAAAATCCTGTACAATCTTCCTCTTACCTTCCCATCAATTACCCACCCTCCATTGCTATCTTTCAGTCCACCTATTTTACTCCTTTCCTTTAACTTCTTAATTCTATAAGTTAGCCATCTTCCTGGTTTATTAGCATTTTTGAAAAATCCTTGTTTTGCCCACTTGATCTTTTCAGCAATCTCTTCTTGATCCACTAAATTAATCTTGTGGTGAATCAACTTCTTTTCCTCTACTAATGTCAAATCCTTTGAGTTTTCCTGGAATCTTTTTTCCACTTGCCCTAAATCATCTAGTAGTTTTGAGCGTTCCTTCTTTTCTAACCTCCGTTTCCTTATCATCTTTTTAATCACTAGCGCCCTAACCACCGCTTTAAAAGTATCCCAATTATTTTGTAGATTTGTATCTTCTTGTTTTCTTTGAAAAAGAGTTCAATTTCTCTCTTGATCCAATCCACAAAATCTTCGTGTTTTAGGACCCTCGTAACATTATTATTAGAGAGTCTCATCCCCCCTGCAGGTTTGGAAATGATTACACACAGACACATAGACACACATATACCATTAAACAATATTTCAAGACCTGTAGAGGTTTTGTCCCTTTAAATCTCAATTTTTTCTTTCCTTGGGCAAACTGTAGCTCATTCTTCAAGCAGTGGGAAAACTCAGGAAGTAGTTTCAATCATAAATGTGACCAAGGGCCCTACCCAACACGTTTCCCACAGCTTTAAGCCCAAGGTGAGAAACCTATTTAATTTGCTGGCCAGCAAAACTCAGACTCAACCCGTCCAAGACCGAGTGGCTGTGGTTTCCGGCATCTCAATATAGCCAGTTAACTCCATCGCTGGCTATTGGGGGCGAGTCATTAGCCCCCGTGGAAAGGGCTCGCAACTTGGGCGTCCTCCTGGATTCGCGGCTGTCCTTGGATGACCATGTGATGGCCATGGCCAGGGGGACTTTTTATCAGGTTTACCTGATACGCCAGTTGCGCCCCTTTCTAGATCGGGATGCCCTACGCACGGTCACTCAAGCCCTCGTGATTTCCCGCCTGGACTACTGTAATGCTCTCTACATGGGGCTCCCCTTGAGGTGCACTCAGAGACTTCAGCTGGTGCAGAATGTGGCCGCGCGGGGGATTTGGGGAGTCTCTCGGTACTCCCATGTAACACCTCTCCTGTGCGAGCTGCACTGGCTGCCTGTGGTCTTCTGGGTGCGCTTCAAGATGTTAGTAACCATCTTTAAAGCGCTCCATGGCACGGGACCTGGTTACTTGAGAGACTGCCTCCTGCCACATACCTCCCTTCGACCTGTCCGCTCCCACAGAGTGGGCCTCCTCAGGGTGCTGTCGGCCGGTCAATGCCGGCTGGCGACACCCAGGGGAAGGGCCTTCTCTGTGGCAGGCCTGGCCCACTGGAATGACCTGCCCCCCGATATCCGTACTATCACAGACCTACGCCTCTTCTGTCGGATGTTAAAAGCACACTTTTTCCATCTAGCCGGCCTGACATAGACCAAGGATATAATTTTAAATTTTAATATTTATTGGTTTTAATCTTTTATAGTATTTAAATTTTAGCACAGAGTTAATAATTTAATTGTTTTTTATATTTTGTATGCGTTGTTGGGGTTTTTATCTTTCTGTGCACCGCCCTGAGGTCCCCCCCCCAGGGAAATAGGGCGGAATATAAATCAAATAAATGCATAAATAAATAAATAAATATTACAACCAATTGAATCCCATTCAATGCTACATGCTATTATTATAGATGCACATCTAAGAATTTTTAACAGCAATCACATCAAACCGATCAAGTCAAATTATCTGATTATTACCTGCTAAACCCCAGGTAGGAAAAACAATAAACCTTTACTTCTTTACTCTTAATTCTTTCAGAGTTTTCAGGCTCTTTGAGAATGGTAAATTCGAGATCTTTATAACACTGCAGTATTTCTTTTCTTCTACTGGATCTTCCTACCGCACATAACTGCATAAATTGACTATATCTTCTTTGGTCAGCCCCAACTTCTGAATCATTTTACTGTATGGAGAGGCTTTCCAACCTCTAAGTATTTTTCCCTGAAGGACAAGTCAGGTCTATTTACAATTTGGGATTCTTCCTAATTGCAGTGAACTTCACACTTTTGCTCGAAGTTACACTCTATCTCCTTAAGCACTGGATTATTCCTACCTGTCTCTGGGTGTTCTGTCTCTTCTCATTCTAGCTTGAATATCCCAGCAGGTGCTGGCTTATTTTAATTTAATTTTAAATAAATAAATAAATAAATAAATAAATAAATAAATAAATAAATAAATAAATAAATAAATAAATAAATAAATAAATAAATAAATAAATAATTTAATTTATAACCCGCTCTCTCTTCTCGAAGGGACTCGAGGCGGGGCACAGGGAAATTAAAAAAGACATATAAAACCACAAACAATACAGTATTAAAAGGAATTAAACTAAACCCTGCGCTAAAATCCCATGTTAAAACTAAAACAAGCCCCTAAAAAACCCCTAAAAACAGTTAAGTTATCCCAAGCCAGCCAAGCAAGAGAAGTGTGTTTTTAATTTTTGACGGAAGGAGCGGAGGTCCGTAGTTGTTCGAATATCGGGGGGGAAGGTCATTCCAGAGGGTCGGGCCCGCCACAGAGAAGGCCCTTTCCCTGGGTGTCGCCCGCTGGCACAGCCTAGTGTACGGCACCCGGAGAAGTCCCTCTCTGTGGGAGCAAATCGGCCGTAGGGATGTATGGGGCAGGATGCAATCCCTAAAGATCAAGATTTATAGAGGCTATCCCATGTGGCGCCCTAGCTAACTCCCCCCCCCCCACCTGGAACCAGCCTCCAGGTTACCTGCCTGCGAGTGACTACCAAATCCCGCACGCCTCCAGTTTTCCTTGATTCACAGCTGCGACCTCATCCCAGCCTAGCAATCTCCCCCACCCCACCATCCCCGGCCTCAAGCTTGCTAGCTTTCTTTGCTGAACTCCTGCCTGCCTGCCTTTGTTTAATTTTGGGTACATTGCTCTTTTTTATTTACCATAGAAAATTCAATATCTCTTTGGTGTGTTGTAGACAGTTAATTTTGTGAGTTTGCTTGAAAACAAATTTTATGTTATGAGTTTAAAACTTTTATATTTTTAAATTTGTGCAGCTTGATGAAATTTCTGCAGTGTGTGATTGTTTTTTGATACACCTTGATATGTGGTGTCTGGGTTAATCTCCATTGTTGGTGGAGACAGCAGTCATGAATGGGTGAAGTCCATTATCATCCAATGGGATTGAGTCTGAAGATTTGAATATCTTGCCTTCTTCACTGGCCTCACCAGCTTTTTTAGACTCACGGTTTTCAAGGGATAACATGCTATTCTAGTTCTCTACCTATAAAAAATACTAAAAGATCCTTTCTTCAATGATTTCTCCCCTGGCTTCTTTTAATTTGAAGTAGCAAGCCCAAGGGAGCCCTAGGAGCCATGGGAGCCTTGCAGAGCCGAGGGCTTTGCTGTGGGGTGGTTTCTGCCCACCCACCCCATCCGTTTCAGACCTTTTGGAGGAAGTGAGCTCTCAAGGCATTGGGAAGGCCCAGGTGAGCTGAGACCATTGCATGGGGTGGTCCCTGCGGCTAAGCCTTTGCTCCACATGGCTGCTAGAGCTGCTGGTGTAGTTTCTTTTCAAGCGGTTGCCATTTTGGATGATCTAAAAGTTGAGGCTGCCATTTTGAATGATCTAAAAGTTGCAGCCACCATTTTGTTTTGGCACCAAAAACACTTGATCTCAGAAGAAGACCCGCAAACCTCTCCTTCATTGTAGGAGGCTGGTGGAACATTGGAGGTCCCCCTGCTGATGCGGACGACCCTGGGAAGCTCCCCTGTACCTCTGCAGGCCCATTCCCTGAGGCTAGTGGGAAGTTCAAGCTGGATCACACTGCAGCAGAGCTGCAGTCTCCTGCCACCACTGGTGGGACCCAGGTGAGCCAGCAACTGCTGCATGAGGCCAGAGAACACAGCACCAGGCCTGCATAACAGGTAATTATGGAGGGTTCCCTGTGGGAGGTGATTTCCCATTCTTCCCCTCTGGAAGAGGCTGTTACAGAGCCTTCAGGAATACATCCCACCAGAAAGAGGGCTGCCTCTCCTCCCAAAGCTGGACCTTCTCAAAAAGCCTCTAAGGCATCACAACTGGCAGAAGAGAGGAGGCAAAGAGCCCTGGATTGTGAATTTTTCAGAGCTCAGAAGGAGGCTGAGAAACAGACCTCCCAAATTACTGTGCAGGCCCAAGTCCATTCTCAGCTTTCTGAAGAGGTTTCTATCTCTCCTGATCCTCTTCTGCCCAGGAGTTGTCCACTGATAGTGGGGAAAAAGATTCCTTTTCAGAACAGGAGGAAGGTGAGATCATTCCCGATTCCCCCAGAGGCGGTCCGTGCCAGGCTTTGACTGCTACTCCCATCATTGGGATCCAATAGGGGTCTCAACCTGACATGGTTGTGATAATTTCTGAAGCCATCTGCCAGGGCATAATGGCCAGTCTGATGCAGAGGGATTTCTCTCAGGCCACTCGCCACAGCATATCTTTGGGGGGTAAGAAGAAGAATAAAACTTCTTCTGCAAGGATTCAATCTGAACTTAGACACCCATCCAGATCACCTAGTCAGTCATCTTCTGAGGAGGGGGATGACAGCCAACGAGGTTTAGAGATGTCTGCTGATGAGGGCCTCAAGCCTGATCAGCCTGCATTTGTGGGCCTCTTTAAGCCTATGCTCTTCAAGTCACTCTGTCAGAACTGCCTCTAACAATGACCAAGAAAGAAATCACTCAAATCCATTTTTTAAGATGTAAGAGTACGAAAAGAATGCAGCCAAGTTCAAGCAAGGTCTGAGATATTTGCGCATGAAAGCATACATAGCAATCAGTGTCCACCCCCTTTCCTCCATAACCCCCCAAACCACTGTCCAATGCAAAAAACCCTTGCTGTCATGTGGGTTGCATCTTCAGGAGCATCATCAGAATGGTATGCAAGACCGTTGACCTTGGCTACTGCTGGTACCAGCTCCTGGCATGTGAAGTAGAAAGCGAGAGAATCTACTATCTCCAAAACACCTCCTGCAATAATATAATCCCATTCCCAAACCCCATAGCCCTCCCTCCCCGTTACAATGACAGCCGAAGCAAGCAAGAAAGTGGAGGCTAACACTCCTCTACAAGGCACGTAGGGTGACTGCTCGGGGTGAGTTGGTGGAGCCCCCGGCTCCGACACCAGGAGACAACAATGATCCCTTGTTCTTAGAGCCAGCAGCCCCTAAGGAAGTGGTACCGGCCCCTAAACTGTTTCTGGACATGGTTCAGCATCAGTGGGCTTCCCGGGGATCAGGCTCCTTTACCAATTTTAATAATAAATGGTTTTATGACATAGGGCCAGAATTGAACAAGGCACTGGAGGTCCCCAAGGTGGATGCACCGATTGTGGCCATTTCAGCTCCATCAGCAGTCACTAGTAGTCCAACAGATTCCTTCCACCCTGAGGATAAGTGGGCAGAGCAGGCACTGGTTAAAGGTTGGCTTCTTGGGCCATCAAAGCCTCTACCACTTCTTCCTTTTTTGGTAGAGTGTCCCTCAAATGGCTCAAAAGATTACAGGATAGGATTCCTGCTAGTGATGTTAGGGTGCACCAGGATTTTAACAAAATAAAGGCTGCTATGGAGTTTGTGGTGGACGCCTCACTTAATGCCTCCCATTTCGAGTCCAGGTCTATGGCCGCCTCCATTGCCACTAGACAACTCCTGTGGTTGAGGCAGTGGCAGGCCGATGCCAAACAAGTGGACTCTCGCATCAGCCCCCTACTCAGGTCAGCAGCTTTTTGGTCCACCCCTGGAGCCAATGTTAGTGGAATCCTAAGATAAAAAGAAGTTTTTGCCTTCCCAGTTTAAGAAGTCCAACAAAAAATCCTCTTCCTCTAACAGGAGGTCACCCTTTTGTGGTGGAGGGGGAAACTTTTCCTCCCCTCGCTCCAAGCATCAGTTCAGTCCTTCACAGGAAAAGCAGTATCAGCAGAACAAGTCCAATAAGGGAGGCCAGTGCTATCAGGCCAGGAGACCCTTCTGAGGTGGGGCCAGTCATCCGTTCGGCAACAGAAATGACTGCCTCAAGACAATACCCATCGGGGGCCAATTGGCTTTTTTTCTCATCAATGGGAGACAATAACATTGGACACTTGGGTCAGGGAGACAGTGTCCAACGGCCTTTTCCTCAACTTTCGCTCCTACACCCTCCGCCCGAGGTTTTTTAGAACTTTCCCAGTGTTTTGGGATGTGGACTAAAGATTTCTGGCGGAACAGGTAATTCAGCATCTCCTGGACATCCAAGCGATACAGGCAGTTCCACCAGATCAGAAAGGGCTGGGGTTTTATTCCCTCCTGTTCATCGTTCTGAAGACCTCAGGGGGATGGAGGGCAATACTCAACCTAAAGTGGTTGAATCGCCATATAGTATATCAGTGCTTCAAAATGCTGTCATTGCAAACCATCCTGGAGAGTGTCCAAAGGGACGACTTCCTTACCTCAGTAGATCTGATGGAGGTGTACCTCCACATACCCATTTCAACAGCTTATAGGCAGTTTCTCAGATTTTGTTACAGAGATCGACATTATCAATACAAGGCCCTTCCATTCGGCCTCTCCTCAGTGCCCAGGGTGTTCACAAAGGTCCTGGCGGCTTTGGGTGTCCCAGTCCCATCAAGATTGTCTGCTATTTGGAGGACAACCTGCTTCTGTCCAGGTCAAATTACCAGGCAAGCCAGGACCTTCAGCTGACCCTCCAGCTGTTAAGAGACCATGAGTTTTCCATCAACCTGGGCAAAAGTAACCTCTCTCCCACCACCAGAATTCTCCATCTGGGGGCAGTCACATATACCAGGGAGGGAAAGGTCTATCTTTTGCAAGAATGCCAGACCAGTCTAAGATTGATGACTTCAGATGTCACCACGAGACAGCAGGTGCAGCTGGTCGTGTTGTCCCAACTGTTTGGGAAGACTACACAGCAGGCCACTTCAGTGGTTCTTCCTTCCCCATCAGAGGACAGACAAAGCCAGCTTGACTGTATGGGTGGTCCTGGCTCCAATGGTGCACGGTTCCCTGAAGTGGTGGATGTCATCGACCTTGTTCTGAGAGCTGACCCAGATTGGTACCCAGAGCCAGGGCAGAAGGCAGAGACTCAGGTTTCCATGGCCCGACGGCCTTCTCTACGCCTTTCCCCCCATTCCCGTCAGTGGGTGGCATGAAAGATGCTGGAGGAGGAGGAGGAGCTCATCCTGCTTACCCAGGCCTGGCTGTGGCATTCCTGGTATGCATACCTGAAGGCACTCTCCATGACCCCACCTTGGCACCTGCTGCTGTTGCTGGATGTTCTCAGGCAAGGCTCTCTCCTACATCCTGATCAAGCTGACCTCCTGGCGATTGAGCGGCACAGTTTGATTGCAGGATAATTATCTCCTCAAGTGGTAGCCACGATCCAAGCATGATGCAACCTGTGATTGGATCCATCCTGTGGCTGCTACACCGGGAGCCCCCGGGCCCTATAGTCATAGGGGGCCAAACCCATTATGAAGTTCAATGAATCCTTGATTTGAGGTGGCACAGGATACAACTCCAATACCTAATCAAGTGGAAGGGTTACCCCTTATCAGAGGTACCTTGGGTGAAAAGTCGAAACATCCAGGCTGATTGCCTTATAGCAAAATTCCATGCAGAAAATCCAGGCAAGCCTGGGGGAGGAACTCTACTCAAATTGTTTTGTTTCTCATAAATTGCTTTTGGAAAGTGAGGGGAGACGGATGTCAGCTTGTAAAGCATCTCCATGACTACTATCAAGCTGCCATAGAGAAAAGAGGAGAATTCCATGCATATCTGTGGTTAGGGTGGAATTTCAAAGCTGTTCTGGGGATGTGCATGCCAAGACCCTACACCTGCCGCTTGTTGGCTAATGTGATTTATGACTTAGGCAGAGGGGAAGGAACACAGGGGTAAAGTTCAAACACCATTAAATGATTTTCAGTTTTGGCTCTACAGAAGTAATACTAGAATGTTGATCCTAATAAATGATTGGATTTCTTTTGAACTTTGTCTTGAGATTCATAAATTGATTAGGTCATCTTCTGGGAACTTCACAATTATATTAAAAGAAAAGGACTTTGTACAGAAAATTGAGAAAGAATTGGCTTTCTTTTTAAAAGAAAACAGAAAAGAGGACACATCAATGCAGAATCTTTGGGATACAATGAAGGCCTACGCTAGAGGCTTGATAATAGATTATACAAAGAAAAGAAATACTAAGAAAAGACAAGCTTTTAAAATATTAGAGGATGACTACAAGAGACTTGAAAAAGAGCTACAGAAACATCCGCAAAAAAAGGACGTTAAAGTGAAAGTGGACACAATTAAACATAAAATGGGGCTAATGGAAAAGGAGGAACTAGCAGAAAAATTAGAGGTGCTAAACAGAATTATTTTGTAGATGCAAATAAACCAGGTAGATGAAAAAAGAGAGAATCAAGAAAAACAATGCAATTAATAGATTATCAAGGGCAAATTTGCCACGGAAATAGAGAAAAGAAAAAAATATATACACGATTACTATGGAAAATTGTATTAACAATTTTAAACAATACTTGCAGAAAGCGAATCTACCCCAGATATCGAAAGAAACTGAACCAATGCTAGAAGTGAATATAACGATGATGGAGTTAACTGAAGCACTTAAAAAACAAAATAATGGAAGGCTCCAGGTCCGGAAGGACTGCCAGCGGAATTTTATAAATGAATCGTTTAGTCTTCCTTTGCTAGAAGTTATGAATGAAGTCATGTTAAAGGTGAGGATGCCCAAATCGTGGTCTGAAGGATATATTACACTTTTTCAATTCAATTCAATTCAAATTTAATTTGTAGAACCACTCCCTCTCCCCACAGGGACTCGGGGTGGTGCACAGGGAAAGTAAAAACAATAAATATACAAATATAAATACATAATATAAAAACAGATTAAATCTATTCCTGTGCTAAAACCCGTTAAACTAAAATACCCAGCAGCTATAAATAAATTTAAAACCCCATAGAAAGAGAGACTAGCCTAGGCCGGCCAAGCGGAAAAAGTGTGTTTTTAATTTCAGACGGAAGGAGCGGAGGTCTGTAGTCGTTCTAATATCGGGGGGAAGGTGCCAAAGGAGGATGCTGACCCACAACAAATGTCAGTTGGTCTTACCTGAACTGCATGTCTCGTAGGTGCCGTGGGAGTAGTCACATCTGGGTATTAGCACAGCCCATCTGCCCGGAGGCTGAGGTAAATCTTGAGGTCACACCCTCTGCTCCTCCTCTGACTCTCCAGATTAACCGATGACCCAGTCACGTCATACCTGGAAGGAAGGGAACAGGGAAATCTCCCCCCCCAATTCCCCCCCTGGTCCCTGATTGACTGGTGTATCTGACTCAGGCCCCTAGCGCTAGGTGCACTAAGGGGCGGGAAGTGACTACTCCCACACCACCTTTGAGACATGCAGTTCAGGTAAGACCAACTGACAGTCTCCAAAGTGGAGCGTGGGAGGAGTCACATCTGGGACATGCCAAAGTTGGTGTCCATGGGAGGGTTCCTGCGGCCTGAGGCCTTCCTAGGTTCAAGAACTCTCTGAAGAACTCTCCTCCCAAACGATGCCTCTGCAGATGCGAAGGCATCCTGTTATGTTCTCAACCCACGCCCAGACAGTCAGTCTGGGGAACTAAGATTAACCCGGAGGTCTGTTAAACACTATAACAACCAGTCGTGTCTGATTGGCCGAGACACGGTTGGCTGGGCCAGACTTTCTGTCTGGCTAAGGGTTTTCCTGCTTTGTGCTAAAGTATAAATAGCTATCGAAGTCTTTGCTATCTGCTCTCATTGTTACCTGTATATAGTTCTTGCTAGTTGCAATAAACCTGTTCCAATGACTAGCCTGCCTCGGACTGAATTCCTGCAAACATAACACTGGCGCCGAAGGTTTTGGGAGCAGGCCTAGTTTCGTTCTCCGGCCGCAAGGAGGGAGCCTTCCGCTGTTCCAGCTAGACGGGTGAGGGACAACCGGCACGAAGACGACCATGCTGCCCTTTGCACCATTCGACGCTACGAAAGAGCAATGGGCTTCATTCCTGGCCCGGTTTGAATGTTTCTTGATTGCTAACGATTTCAGCGAGCTGTCCCCCGCACGGAAACTCAGCATTTTCCTAGGATGCAGCGGCCCCGAACTCTTCGCAACCACAAGAACCATCGCTGCACCAACCGCGGTGCATGAGGTGCCATGGGACGATCTCCTCGGCCACCTCCGTGCACACTACGCCCCAGTGCCATTTAGAATTGCACACTGATACGCCTTCCGGCAGTGCGTGCAACAGTCAACCCAATCGATTGCACAATTCCTCCAGGTGCTGAGAGCAATGGTGATTCCCTGCGAATTCCCTACCACGTTCCTCGAAGAGTCCTTGCTAGAACAATTCATCTGCGGCATCTGGGACGTCCGCCTGAAATGCCGGCTCCTCGCTAAAACAGCTATTACTCTCGAGCAGGCAGTGGAAGAGGCTCGCGTTGCCGAGTTTTCACGACCGACATGGGCCACGCTCGCCCCTCTCTTTTCCCATCCCCAAAAGCTTGCATGGTGGACGAGCTCGCACCGCTGGATGACTCCGACAACGACGACCAGATTGCCTGCATGCGCATAACGGGACAAAAAACACGCCGCCCTTCCACCAACCGCCCCAGTCCCTGTTTAGGGTGCGGAGGGGATCATCAAAGGCCAGACTGCCCTTTCAAATCCTCGCTGCGGCCGCAAGGGCCACCTGGCCGCCATCTGCAGAGCCGCGACTCCAGCTACACTGTCTGCTGCATCCCCAGCCGCCAGACCTCCACCCAAACAACACGCTACTCCACCTAAGCGCCCAAATCACCAGACAAACCCACCTACTGACTGCTTCGCCCTCTCCGAGACTCCGCTGGCCGTCTGCTATGACACCACAGACCACCGCGCCTAAAGACAGTGGTTTGTCTGGAGGGGGTGGGAGTGTCCATGGAGGTGGATTCCGGATCTTCCCGTTCGATTTTGTCCTGGGCGCAGCTCTCAAAGTTGTGCCCTACCTTACGGAAGAAGGATCTCTCCCCCTCCCTGATCATCCTTAAAGACTACCAGGGTTCCGCAATTCCCACGCTGGGAAAATGGGTTGTGCGGGTGGACTACGGGTCGTTTCACAGGTCCCTACCCGTTCTGGTGGTGGCAAATCCCCTCTCCGCTATCATCGGCCTGGACTGGTTTAAAGCCCTGGGCCTATCAGTACAAGGAGTGCATAGTGTGCTGGCCAACTCCCCGGTGAAGGAAGTGCTGGATGAGTTCAGCGACGTTTTCGATGGGCATTTGGGCGCCTACAAAGACACCCCAGTATCACTCAACAAAGACCCTCAGGTTGCTCCAATCCGTCTGAAGGCCCGCAGGTTGCCGTTCGCGCTGAAGCCCAAGGTGGAGGCGGAGTTGGACCGTTTGGTGACGCAGGGCGTGCTCGAACCCGTTGACCAGGTGAAATGGGAGACCCCAATAGTGGTCCCCATTAAGCCCGACGGGTCCGTCCGCATATGTGCCAATTACAAATCCACCATAAACCGAGGACTTCAGGCGAACCCATACCCAGTTCCGGTTGTGCAGGACCTACTCCACTCGTTAGGAAGGGGCTGCATATTCACAAAACTAAATATGGCGCAGGCCTACCAACAGCTCCCGGTGGACGATGAGGCTGCTGAGGCACAGACCATCGTCACCCACCGAGGGGCTTTTCGCTGTGGCCGCTTACAATTCGGCGTTTCCGTGGCCCCAGGGATCTTCCAGAGCCTCATGGAGTGCTTGCTCCCTGGGCTCCCTGATGTCATTCCTTATTTTGACGATGTTCTGATAGCTTCATCCAGCATATCAGAACTCGCCAAGGTATTACGGAAGGTCCTCTCGATTTTCAGGGGCGCGGGCTTAAAATTGAAGTGCAGCAAATGCGTATTTGCTGCGCCGCGGGTCGAATTCCTGGGCTTCATGATTGATGCCCGGGGAATTCACCCCACCCCCTCAAAGGTCAAGGCAATCCAAAACGCCCCCACACCTGCCTCTAAAGCGGAGCTGCAGGCATTTCTTGGCCTTTTGAATTTTTATGCGCCATTCATAATAATAATAATAATAATAATAATAATAATAATAATAATAATAATAATAATAATAATAATAATAATAATAATCTTTACTGTCATTGTAATAATACTGTAATAAAATTACAATGAAATTGGTTTGAGCGCCGTGCCAACACTTGCACCAGGTGGGATACAGACAGCAGTGACAGCCACAACAGGAATCTCTCCAGGCAAACGAAAAGACCGACAAATGATTGTTGAAACAAAATGGCTGACAAATGACAGTTGAAAAGGATCAACTGCACCCTGTCTTCTGTTATCCATTTCTTCAAATCTGTTTGGCATCCCAGGAGTTGGTGGAAGAGGAAAATGCACGTCTCTTTTTCTTTTTTCTTTTACAGTAGGTTCAGAGCAAGTTTTGATGGAAAAGTCTGCTGTGACAGCAGGAGCTCAAAGCCGCTGCGCCTAAGCGCGCCGCCATCTTGGATGATGAAAAAGTCATCATTTGCCGAGCTGCTGCATCTCTTACTCGACCGATCCACAGCCTGGTGCTGGGGCAGCCGCGAAGCCCAAGCGTTCACGACTGTTAAAGCTATGCTAACATCAGAGGCTGTCCTAGTCCAGTATGATGACAGGCTCCCTCTGATTCTGGCATGCGATGCCTCCCCATTTGGCCTGGGGGCTGTCCTGAGCCATGTCCTGCCCGATGGCTCAGAGGCCCCCATTGCTTTTTATTCCCGGACTATGTCTCCCACGGAGAGAAACTACAGTCAGATAGACAAGGAGGCTCTGGCTGTAGTGTCCGGGATTAAAAAGTTCCACACCTATCTGTATGGGCGGACCTTTTCCGTTGTTACCGACCACAAGCCTCTCCTTAGGCTGTTGGCCGGTGACCATCCGACCCCCCCCATCCTCTCTCCCAGGATGACCCGGTGGACGGAGTTCCTAGCAGCGTATGATTATACGCTGCTATACCGTCCAGGCAAGCAGATAGGCCATGCCGATGCCCTTAGCCACTGCCCCCTCCCTGAGGTGGACCCCACGCCAGTTCCGTCTCTCTCCATCCTGGCCGTTGCTGAATCCGACATTCCCTTGTCCTCTTCGGACGTCGCTGCCCACATCCAGTCTGACCCTGTCCTATCTCAAGTTTCCTGATGGGTCCTGCGTGGGTGGCCTTCGGGCAGCGTGGCTGATGAGTTTTGGCCCTACAAGACATGCCAGATGGAGCTTTCACTCCATTGCGGCTGCTTGTGCTGGGGGGACTGGGTCATCATTCCTCCTCCCTTGCGACACCAGGTGCTACAGTCTCTCCATGCTACCCACCCGGGCATAGCTCGCATGAAGGCATTAGCCAGAAGCTATGTTTGGTGGCCCGGCTTGGACGCGGAGGTAGCTACCTGGGTCGCTTCGTGTCCAACCTGCCAGTCATCACGTCCTGCCCCGCCAGTGTCTCCCCCTAGAGAATGGGACATCCCCAAGAGTCCGTGGTCCCGAGTCCACATCGACTTCGCCGGTCCCTTCCATGACCAGTCCTTTCTGGTGGTGGTGGACGCCTACTCCCGCTGGGTGGAGGTGGTCCTCATGGCCTCTACCATGGCGGAGAGCACAGTACGGGCTTTGCGTCGCCTGTTAGCAACGCACGGATTGCCGGACATCCTCGTGTCTGACAACGGCCCGCAGTTCCATTCCACCACTTTTCAGGAATTCCTGGCCACTCAAGGGATCCGCCACGTGCCAGTAGCTCCCTATCACCCGGCGTCCAACGGCCGTGCGGAACGAGCCGTGCGCTCAGCCAAGGAGGCCTTGGCCCGGCTGGATAAGGGAGACTGGCCTGCAAGGGTGGCTGCTTATCTCATGGGTCAGCATTCCACTCCTTGCCCGGCCACAGGGAAGAGCCCCGCTGAGCTCTTGGTGGGTCGCCGCCTGCGGACCACCTTGGACAGACTGCACCCTGACTACGACAGGGTGCAGCAGAGCAACTTGGGGGAAACCCCTTCCCGCAAGGGTGACCTGGTCTGGGCTAGGAATTATTCGGGGGATCCGCGCTGGGTGCCAGCATCCATCATTGACCTAACCAGCCCCTGTTCCTATAGGGTCGGGCTGCCCGATGGAACTGAGTGGCGGCGCCACCTGGATCAGCTGAGGCGCTGCCTACAATCGCCGGCTGTTCCCACTCCAGGCCAGTCCGGCCCATTGGCTGCATTTTGGCCGCATCAGGTGGATCTAGCTGAGGCGCAAGAGGGTTTGCAAGTTCCAAGGTTTTTCGTTCCAGACTGTTCGAGGCACCACCATTCTGCGGCGAATCTTCACACAACGCCCCTCAAGGAGAATCAACAGAAGACTTTTTTTTATTGAAAAAGTTTTATTCAAACAAATTTCCCCCTTTTTACCCCCCCGGCATATAATATAAATCACATACAAATACTATACCTCCCCTCCCCCCGTCTTAAAATAAATTTCTCATTCAGATATTGTACCCCCTCACCTCCCAACAATCATAATGTAAATTTCTCTTAAAGTAACAATATCCCATTAACCCCATCTTCTAAATTAATTAAACATATATAAATCATAATATAAATTTCTCTTAAAGTAACCGTATCCCATTAATCCCATCTTCTAAATTAATTATACATATATATTTCCCCACCCTCCACCCTAACCCTCCCCCACCTCCCATTCAAACCCACCCCCCTGACTTCCGCTATACACCACTCTAATAATTCCAAACATCCCATATATTATTTACTCTGTTCATCTGTCAATCTAAACATTCTTACCTAAAGGCTACATAGTACTTCCTAGTCTGGTATTTATTCTGTATATAATCAATCCATTTTACCCATTCCTGTGTATAATTCTCCTGCTTCTGATCTTTTAAGAAAGCTGAAATTTTTGCCATTTCCGCAAACTCCGCCACTTTCTGAATCCATTGATCAATTGTCGGTAAAAAATCTTTTTTCCAGTGTTGAGCAATCAACAACCTAGCTGCTGTAACCATATACAAAACCAATTTTGTTTCCCCTTTAGTAAAATCCTTAATTATACCCAATAAAAACATTTGCGGAATAAATTGTATTCTTTTCTTAAATACATTTTGCATAACCCACCATATTTTTATCCAAAAAGCTTTAACCTTATTGCAAGTCCACCATACATGAAAAAAAGTAGCATCTAAACACCCGCATCTCCAGCGTTTTGGTTGAACATTTGGGTACATACATGATAATTTCTTAGGATCTAAATACCATCTGTAAAACATTTTATAAAAATTCTCCCTTAAATTCTGTGACTGTGTAAATTTAACATTCTGAACCCATATTTTTTCCTACGTATCCAACATAACCAATTAATCAAAATTCTGAGCCCATTTAATCATGCAATCCTTGACCAATTCACTTTCTGAGTCCCTTTCTAACAATATATTCTATTTCTAATATATTATTTTAACATGTTTTGGCCAGTCTCTTTTATCTGCTTGATCAGTTCCACTTCTTTATCCATAAAACCAACCCTGCGATCTTCTTTCCATCTCTTCTGTAACTGTATATAATGTAACCAATTTAGAGTAATTCCTTCTTCCAACAATTGTTCCAAAGTTTTCAACTGCCATTCGTCCCCATCAGCAATAAGCACGTCTTTATATAAACACCCCCCGAGTGACTTAGTATTTGTAATCCACATGGTGTCTGCAAGATCCAACCAAAGCGGTATTTTATAATCCCAATTAGGCCGGTGCTTCTTCCATATTCTCATCAAGGCACTTCGGAGAACATGATTGTTAAACACTTTATCCACCCTATCTTCATAAAAAAGATATGCATGCCATCCCAGAACAAGGTCATGACCTTCTATACAGTTCAGTTTTTGTTTTCCCAAACCAATCTGCTACATGCGTCAATACCGCAGCTTCATAATACAATCGAAGGTTTGGGAGTCTGAGGCCACCTCTTTCACAAGTATCTTGCATAATCTTCATCTTTACTCTCGGTTTTTTCTCCTTCCAAACAAATTTATTTAATGTTGCTTGCCATTCTAACAAAATTTTATCTGATTTAAGCACCGGTATCATCTGGAATAAAAAAATGAATCTAGGTAGAATGTTCATTTTAATTGCTGAAATCCTTCCAAGCAAAGATAGTTGTAACTTTTTCCATACTTGAAAGTCTTTCTGTATCTTTTGCCACAACACTTCATAATTATTTGGAAAAAGTTTTGTATTTGATTCTGCAATTTGTATTCCTAAATATTTGACCTTAGAAACTATTTAGAAACCTGCCAAACTTGCAAGTCTCTTTCTTTGAGTCTCTGTCATTTTTTTAACCATCATTTTCGTTTTATTTTGATTTAGTCTAAACCCAGACACCATGCCAAATTCTGCTATGATATTTTTCATCTGAATTATTGAATTCAAAGGATGTGAAAGGGTAACAACCGGATCATCGGCAAATGCTCTAGTTCTGTATTCCTTTTGCCTAATAGCTATGCCATTTAAGAAGTTTGAGTCCCGAATTGTATTCAACAAGACTTCCAAGGTTAAAATAAATAACAATGGAGATAATGGGCAACCTTGTCTTGTACCTTTTTGTATCTCGAAAGTTGTAGACAAATTTCCATTAATAATAAGTTGTGCATTTTGTTGCTGATAAATTGCTCCAATCGCCTGTCGAAATCGTGGTCCCATATCCATCTTTTCCAAAATCTTGGTTAGAAAATTCCAGTTCACTCGATCGAAGGCCTTCTCCGCATCCAAGAAAACCAGCAGATCTGCTTATTCTTATCAAGATAGTCAATTAAGTCTATGAGTTGCCTTACATTCTCCTTCATGTGTCTACCTTCAATAAATCCTGCTTGGTCATAATGAATAACCTCTTGGATAACTGGCATCAATCTGTTGGCTAGTACTTTAGCAAATATTTTATAATCTGTGTTCAGAAGAGATATCGGTCTGTAATCCTCTGTTTTCTTAGGGCCATCTTTGTCTTTGGGTATCAATGATATAAAAGCCGCTTTCCATGAGAAAGGTATTTTACCTCCTTGCTGTATATTGCAAAATAGTTCTGTAAGATATTCAATCATTTCCAATTGTAAAGTTTTATAGTACATTGCAGTCAAACCATCAGTCCCTGGAGCCTTGGCTAGTTTAAGTTGATTTATAGCTAAAATAATCTCATCAGCCGTTATCAGACGTTCCAAATTTGCCTTTTGAAGCACGGATATTTTGGTAACCCTTTTTCCTTCCAAAAAATCATCCACTGACTTGTTCTGTATATTGTCCTGTACATATAACTGAGCATAATAGTCCACAAATGATTTTTTAATCAAATCTTGTTGATATACCGTTTTCCCTCCATACTCAATTCTATCAATAATTCTATTATTCGTGTTCTTTCTCAAGGTGTAAGCCAACCACCTACCAGGTTTGTTAGCATTAGCAAAGGTGTTATGTTTGGCAAATTGTAAGTTGGTTGCTGTTTGTTCTGATATAAGCATTTGAAATTGATCTTTCAACAGCTTTATCGCCATCTGGAGTGCCCCATCTTTTGGAATTGCTATAAGTAGCTGCTCCTTCTTTTTTATTTCTTCTTCCAATTCCATTCTTTTTTTCTGTCTGCTTTGTTTATGTTTAAAATTCATATGTATCAGGACCCCATGCATATAAGCTTTACTTGCATCCTAAACTGTTTCAATGGGAGTACCCTTATTCATATTAAAACTAAAAAATTCCTTCATGTGTTTTTTAAGTTCATCAACATTTTTTTCATATCTAAATAAATTTTCATTTACTCTCCATGACCTTCTTGACCTCTTCCCTAGCTCAATCTCTAACCACACCGGGCTATGATCAGTTAGTGTCCTGGAAAATATCTTGGTTTTCTTAGCTTTGGGAACACTTTGACAATTACCAACTCCTCTACAGGGCCGATCTCCACCCCCCTCACTTTAACTTATCGGGGTTGTCAACTTCGCCGCAACTGACTCCACCTGACGCAACCTGGAACTCCACTCCCCGGGGGGAGGACCCCCAACAGGAGCCTCACAACCCTGCGAGTTCTCCGGCGCAACCGAGGCATTCCGGCGGATCAGACACCTCCCCGCCTATTTAATGGACTACGCATGCGCAGCCATTCGGACTAACAGTTATCAGTAATGGAGGCACACTGACTGGGGGGAAAGGGGTGTTATGTTCTCAACCCACGCCCAGATAGTCAGTCTGGGGAACTAAGATCAACCTGGAGGTCTGTTAAACACTGTAACAACCAGTCGCGTCTGATTAGCCGAGACACGGTTGGCCAGGCCAGACTTTCTGTCTGGCTAAGGGTTTTCCTGCTTTGTGCTAAAGTATAAATAGCTATCGAAGTCTTTGCTATCTTCTCTCATTGTTACCTGTATATAGTTCTTGCTAGTTGCAATAAACCTGTTCCAATGACTAGCCTGCCTCGGACTGAATTCCTGCAAACATAACACATCCAACTGATAGTGTCTGATGAAGGGGGAGGGGGGCCCTGCAGATGTCCTCAATTGGGGCCTGGGTGGCCCAGGCCGCTGAGGTGGCCGTGCTCCTGGTGGAGTACGCAGTGATGCCCTCTGTCACCGGGAGGCCCTGAGCCTCATAGGCCTTGGAGATGGCCAGCCTAATCCACCTTCTAATGGTGGCTGGGGAGACTTTGGCTCCTCTAGTTGAAGGCTGGAAGGATACAAAGAGGACTTTTGACTGTCTGGTGGCAGTCATGCGCTTGAGGTAGATATGCAGTGCCAGTGCCATCGAGCCGGTGCCAGGACCTCTCCCTGACCCTGGAGGGAGAAGGACAGAAGTCTGGAAGAACAATCTCCTGGGCCCTATGAAAGGGAGAATTTACCCTGGGCAAAAAGGCTGTATCAAGCCTAAGCATGACTCTGTTGTTGTGGAAGGTGCAGAGGTCCGCCCTGGCTGACAGGACATTGATCTCTGACATTCGAAGATGGCGGACTGCGCAGGCGCGAAGATGGCGGTCTGCCTCTGAGCTCCGTTGGGTTCTGGAGCTTGTTGGCTTATTAAAACATGCAGCCCGGTCTGTTTTCCATTCCTAAGGGCCGGGCCCAGTGAGTTGCTTACCCTAGCAATGATTTGAGATCTGGACGGCTTTCTAGGGTAAGACAGCGGCGGAGATATCGCCGAGGACGCCGGGCGTGGATGGCGGCGGAAGCGTGGCGGCCGGAACGCAGACCTGAGGAGAAGGAGGTCGATGCGAGGGCCGATGTGAGTGCCGACTCGGAGCCGTTTTTGAGCTGAGGCCAGGAGGACGTGGTGGCCGGGGCTAGAGCGGCGCTGGGATGATCCGCGGCGCTGGGATGATCTACGGTGCCGCGTTGCCGAGCTGGGGTGAGCTGCTGAGCTGGAGGTCATCGGGGAGATTTGGAAATGGAGGAGAGACCGGATCGGGCCGGGCCGGGCTGGGAGAGGAGCGGCCGGCCCGAGGCCTCTAGGAGGAGGTGAGATTCTTTTTGGGCGGCAGAGAGAACGGCTGGAAGATCTGAACTAATGGCCGTGGCGTATGCATCCTGTGTGATCGAGGCCTATAAGATCTGGACGACCGAGGCCTATAAGAACTGTTATCCGGGCCTGGCCAGGAGTAGGAGGAATGCCTTGGCCTGGCCTTTTCTTGAGAGGATGCAAGACCAGAAGAGCCCTTTAAAAAAATCTGGGCTCCAGAGACTGCCCACTCCCCCCCCCTCCACCCCCAATGATTCCCCAAATTACATTCTTGACCCCCCCCCCACCCGGACTGATAGACTGATTGACCATTTTTAACATCTGCAATGAATTTTTGAGATCAAGCCGGACTTTATCCCACTGTGCATGTGAATTATTTAATTATTACTTTTAACATCTATTTTTACCATTCTAATTGTCAACATGCTCCCCATAATTAACTTTGACCCATTTTATATCTTGTATTTATAGTTGTATTATATTTTTATATCTATATATTTATATATTTATGTATTTATATGTGTCTATGTATTTATATATTTATATTTATATACTATAATTATGACTATGTACTCTGTGGCAGACCTTATGCTTCTGCGAGAGTCCCCGCTCTCGCAGGTTTGGCCCTCCTCGTTAACGAGGGCCCGCCTCGAGGAGGGATTTATTAATCCGGAGAGGTGGGCGAAGCGCGGCCTCAGGGGTTTTTTAGTTAGGAAATTGTTTAAATTATCTTTTTTAGGGGGTTCGAGGGAGGGGGGTGGGTATAGACAGATGGAGACGGAAGCAACAATCAATAGCAAGGGCCAGGATAGCAGTTGACGGAGGGAAGCGGAAGGTGCCGAAAGGAGGGGGGATCCCCGAGTCGTTCCACAGGAGGGCATACCAATTCAGAGGGTCGTGGGGAGGGGCAGGACCGAGGGGAGACAATCTTCATCCTCCCGGTTGGTGGCACGTAGCCGTTGGTTGCAAACGGTCGGGTGCCACAACCCCCGCAGGCTAGGTGGCCAGGGAATACAGAGCCAGGGTCTGCGGCTGATGTTTTGCAACGCCAGGTCCGTTGTCAACAAAGCCCCCCTCATTAGTGACCTTGTGTCAGAGGGGGAGCCGGACCTGGTAGGAATTGCGGAAACCTGGTTGGGCCACGAGGGAGGTCTTCCCCTCGTTGAAATGTGCCCACCAGGCTACCGCGCATTTCATCAGCCGCGGGCCCTAGGCAGGGGAGGTGGGGTAGCGGTCATTATCAAGGAAGGCCTTGAGCCGAGAGAGACCATTGTGCCTCAGACTACCGGCTGTGAGTCCCTCTCCGTGAAGTGGGGCCTAGGGAGGCAGTTGGGCTTGCTGGTTGTATACCTGGCTCCCCGCTATGTAGCAGCAGCCCTGCCCGAGCTCCTGGAGGTGATCGCTACGGTGGCAGTTGAGACCCCCAGACTTTTAGTCATGGGGGACTTTAATCTGCCATCGTTGGGCGAATCATCCGTGGCAGCTCGGGAGTTCATGGCTTCCATGACGGCCATGGACCTGACCCAAGTAATTCAGGGCCCCACCCACGAGGGTGGACATACGCCGGATCTCATCTTTGTCTCAGGCCAATGGAAGAGTGATCTGGGTATAGGGGACATAGTCATCACCCCCTTGTCATGGTCAGACCACTCACTTCTCCGGCTCGACTTTCCGACTGCTGCTCCCCTCCGCGGGGAGGCGGAACCAGAGTCACCAATCTGGTACCGCCCCAGGTGCCTGATGGACCCGGATGGGTTCCAGACAGCGCTTGGGCCATTTCCTGTATCCCTGACCCGCGCCCCGATCGAGGACCTCACGGCCGCATGGAACATTGCGGCCGTGGGAGCCTTGGATCGGGTCGCGCCCTTGCGGCCTCTCTTGCGGCGGCGAACCACCCTGGCTCCTTGGTTTACTGAGGAGCTGCGGGTGATGAAACGCCGCAAGAGATGCCTAGAGGGAAGATGGAGGTCTAGCCGTTCTGAATCTGACCGGACACAGGTAAGAGCCCATTTACGGACTTACATTGTGGCGCTGAGAGTGGCCAAACGTCATCATTGTGCCACTCTCATAGCATCCGCAGAAAACCGCCCTGCCGCCCTGTTTAGGGTGACCCGCTCCCTCCTTCAACAGAGGGAGCGGGAAGCCCCGCTACAGGGTAGAGCAGAGGAATTTGTGACTTTTCTGCAGGAGAAAACCGCTCAGATACAGAGTGAGCAAGCCCCCATTCATGGCCCAGTGGGATGCCACGAGAGAGATCTTGTTTGGGAGGAGTTTGACTCCGTTACTTCCGAAGATATGGACAGGCTACGTGGGCGACTGCGAGCCACCACATGTTTATTGGACCCGTGCCCCTCCTGGCTTGTACTGGCATCCTGGGAGGTGACACGAGGCTGGCTCCAAGAGGTTGTCAACGCATCCTTGAGTGAGGGTTCCTTGCCTGCTTCCCTAAAAGAGGCCATGGTGAGGCCCCTCCTCAAGAAGCCCTCTTTGGACCCAGCTCTTTTAAACAACTATCGTCCAGTCTCCAACCTTCCCTTTTTGGCGAAGGTTGTTGAGAGTGTGGTGGCACAACAGTTTCCCCGTCACCTGGAGGAAATTGAGTATCTAGATCCGCGCCAGTCCGGCTTTCGGCCCGGGCATAGCACCGAGACGGCATTGGTCGCGTTGGTAGATGATCTCTGGAGGGCCAGAGATGGGGGATGTTCCTCCATCCTGGTCCTATTAGACCTCTCGGCGGCTTTCGATACCATCGACCATGGTATCCTATTGCATCGGCTGGGGGGGTTGGGGGTGGGAGGCACCGTTTTACGGTGGTTCTCCTCCTACCTCTCTGGCCGATCGCAATTTGTGCGGGCAGGAGAGCAGAGGTCGACCCCGAGACCCCTCACATGCGGGGTGCCTCAGGGGTCGGTCCTCTCGCCTCTCCTGTTTAACGCATATATGAAGCCGCTGGGTGAGATCATCCGTGGTTTTGGGGTAGAGTACCACCTGTACGCTGATGACACCCAGCTGTACATATCTACCCCAAACCACCCCAACGATGCCGTAGCGGTGATGTGCCAGTGCCTGGAAGCCGTGCGGATCTGGATGGGAAGTAACGGACTCAGGCTCAACCCGACCAAGACCGAGTGGCTGTGGTTTCCGGCTGCCCGATTCAACCAGCTTTCTCCAACGCTGGCCATAGGGGGCGAACATCTTGCCCCTGTGGATGGGGCGCGCAATTTGGGTGTCCTCCTGGATACCCGGCTGTCTATGGAAGAGCAAGTGACAGCCGTGGCCAGGAGGGCGTTTTACCAGGTTCGCCTGGTTCGCCAATTGCGCCCCCTATTGGATCAGGACGCCCTTCGCACAGTCACTCATGCCCTCGTGACATCCCGACTGGACTATTGTAACTCTCTCTACATGGGGCTTCCCTTGAGGTGCACCCGGAGGCTTCAGTTAGTTCAGAATGCAGCCGCGCGAGCTATTATGGGGACCACCAGGTTCACCCATGTTACACCGCTCTTGCGCGAGCTGCACTGGCTGCCTGTCGTCTTCCGGGTGCGCTTCAAGGTGCTAACTATCATCTTTAAGGCGCTCCATGGCTCGGGACCTAGCTATCTGCGGGATCGGATCCTGCCCCATACATCCTCACGACCGATTCGCTCCCACAGAGAGGGACTTCTCCGGGTGCCGTCCACTAGACTTTGTCAGCGGGCGACGCCCAGGGGAAGGGCTCTCTCTGTGGCGGGCCCGGCCCTCTGGAACGACCTTCCCCCCGATATCAGAACGACCACGGACCTCCGCTCCTTCCGTACGAAATTAAAGACCCATTTCTTTCGACTGGCCGGCCTTGGATAGTCTCTCTGTCTATAGATTTTAAATGTATTTTAATGGGTTTTAATTTTTTAGCACGGGATAACATTGTTTAATTGTGTTTTAAAGTATATATTTTTGTATTTATTGTTTATCCTGTTTTTAGTCCTCCTGTGCACCGCCCCGGGTCCCTGTGGGGAGAGGGAGCGGTTAATAAATTCAAAGTTATTATTATTATTATTCTCCTGGCAGAGGTGATGGCTACAAGAAAAACTACCTTCAGGGTTAGTAACTGGAATCTCACCTCCCTCCGGGGTTCGAAAGGTGCCTCCATGAGGGCCTGGGAACAGTGGGAAGGTCCCAGATGGGGAACCAGTGGATGACCGGGGGCCGCAGGTTGGTGGCTCCTCTGAGGAACCTCCTGATGATGGGGTGCTGGGACAGTGGCTGCGCCCCACCCCCCAGGATGGTGGCCAGAGCTGAAAACCTTCTGCTTGTCCTTGTCCTCCACAAGGATGGGATCCAGGGCAGGACCGAATAACTTGTCTCCCATGTACTCCTTGCCTGCCAGGTGCCACTTCAACCTGAACTCTGCTTGCCAGTTTTGCAGCCATAGCAGTCGCCTGGAGGTCACTGAGGAAGACAAAGCTCTGGAGGAATACTTTACTGCGTCCAGGGTGGCGTCTGCTGAAAACTGGGTGGCCACCAGAAGTTCGTGATGTCCTGCAGGAGCCTGTCATCTGATGCTGGTGTTCTGTCCCGAAGTTGTTCCAGCCATAGCCGGATGGTCCTACTGAAAAAGGAGGCTGCAGTGATTGCCCAGGATACCGCTGTAATGTCCTGCACATGACCAACTTCCTATCTTCTGCCTTGAGGCCATTGGAAATGTCTCCAGTCACGACCGCTGAGGGAGAGGCCAGGCTGGCCACTGGGGCATCCACTTCTGGGACCTGTAAGGCTTGTGCAAACGTAGCATTAAGGTTGTAGAACCTGCTATCATTGCTGCCAGGAGTGGGAAATGTGCCCGGGTTCGTCCATTGGGACTTAAGCACATCTAAGAATAGGTCTGGAGTAGGAATCGTCTCCTTCTCCACAGTTGGCCTACAAAAAGGGCCCTTCTTGTCCCCCCCCCCACTGGAGCTGGGTGCAGCTGTGGCCTGAGGGGGCTCTGGGGTATCCAGGTCTGCTGTGGCCTTTGCCTTATGTAGCAGTGAACTGAATAGGGATGGAGGGAAGAGGCCTGTGATGGCTGGGGCCTCAGGTGGCTGGTGGTCCTTATCTTCTGAAAAACCAACCTCCTTCTGTCCCTCTCCCTCTGAGTCAGAGGCCTCGCTGACCGTGGATGGGGAATCCTCCCTGAAGTCCCTAGAGGTCGATAGCTTGGGTTGGTCTGGATGACTTTGAGGTGCTCTGTGGGACGCTCTGCTCCTGGACCCCTGGAACTGATGCTGCATGCCTGAAGAGATGCCTAAGGCTATGGCCTTGGCCAGGACATTCTGGAGACTTGCAGGAAGTTCTGGGAAGGTCAGGGAGAGGCTGGGGGTGGTGGTCCAGGGACAAGGCCTGTCCCACAGATTGGGGCGCCAAATGCTGCCTGGATAGGTTGGCTCTCCTGTGGCCAAAGGGATCCCCTTGGGTGGTCCCTGGATGGGCTGGGGAAAGGAGCAGAGATAAAGGAAAGTTTCCCCATGGCCTACCCCAAGGTGAGGCCAATGAAGCTTGATCCACCCCCCCGCCCACCGGGGAGGACCTGCGTGGGGATTGGGACCTGGCTGGGGAGGGACTGATCACCTCCCTCTTCCTTCTGGTGGCCCTGGTCTCCCTCCGGTTGTCCTCCTCTGCCCTGGAGGACTTGGAGGTGTACTTCCTCCCCACTGTTCTGCCTCTCTCCAGTGGGGCTGCTGCCTGGGAGGGCCCCTCGCCTGGGTCTGTGCCCCCTGGGGAACCGGATCTAAGTGGGCCTTCACTCATAAAGTTGTCCACCATAGCATTCTACTCATGGTTAGCCGCTTTCCCTCCGTGCTTGCTGCACCCAGCCTGTAGGCCTCTGAGGGCTCCTTCGGATCCCTGCTTCCTTGCCTTGCCGCTGATCTGCAGCCCATGTTATGGCCAGGTTGCCACCAGATGATGGGCCCTCCCCGGATAGCAGGCCCAGAGTGCAGGCCCAGATCCTCTCTCTCCGTCGCTGGTGGCGCCTCAGAACTGAGGCCTCTGTGACCAGAGGCCTTGTGAGCTCCGTGCATGCACTGTGCGATCCAAAATGGCGGCGCCAACCACGCGGTGCAATCAAGGGGCTGACCCCGACTTGGCCGCTCCTTCCTCCTGAGTCCTGTAGGCCTCCAATGCCCTGGAGGCTCTTGCTGCTCTGCTGGTGCAAGGCCCACCCCCCCCCCCTTGCCGCTGGGCTGCGTCTTGGGAGCCTCTCAGCAGCGATGGAGGCCTGCTGTGCTTGGGCTGATGGCAGAACACGCTAGAGGAGGTAAGGGCTAAAAGGCTTTAAAGGAAAATCCAATCTTTATAAAAAAGGAAAAAGAAAAAATGCTGAAAGAAAAAATTAGGCCTTGATCCAAAGGAGAGCCAGGTATTAGCTCCCTCTGGGCCGAAGGCTGAGGTTAATCTTGGGAGTCAGAGGAGGAGCAGTGGGTGTGACCTCAAGATTTACCTCAGCCTCCAGGCAGATGGGCTGTGCTAATACCCAGATGTGACTCCTCCCACCCCCCACTTCGGAGACTTAAGAACTATAGACCTATTTCCTTGCTAAATTCAGATTATAAAATCTTTGCTTCAATTTTGGCAGAATGACTTAAAAGATATTTAAATAACTTTATTCATTCTGATCAAAATGGGTTTCTGACAAAGAGACAAATTAAAGATAACGTGAGAATAATTCTGGACACTTTGGAATATTTCGAGGCACATCCTGAAAAACAAGTGGCCTTGATATTTTTAGATGCACAGAAAGCCTTTGACAACCTGAATTGGCAATTTATGTTATTGCAGTTGGAGCAGATGGGCTTTGGCAAGAAATTCATCCAAGCTATAGAAGCTATATATTATAATCAAATAGCAAAGGTAATGATAAATGGGGAACTGACAGATTCTATTGATATAAGGAATGGATATAAGGAAGAATATAAACTGCAAGCATTCACAGATGATCTGGTTTTCATTTTAGAGGATCCATTAGAAACAGCACTTAAATTGATAGAAAAGATAGAGGAATATGGAAAAGTAGCAGGCTTGAAAATAAAGACAAAACAAAGATTTTGACAAAGAATATGTTAATAATAATAATAATAATATTTATTGTCATTGTAATAAAATAAAATAAAATTACAATGAAATTGGTTTGAGCATTGTGCAAACATTTGCATCAGGTGGAATACAGACAGCAGTGACAACCATAACAGAAATCTCTCCAGGCAGTTAAACTGGCCGACAAATGACAGTTGGAAATTGCACGTCTGCAGAACAGTGCGCACAAGCAACTCCACCGCTAGTACACCAGTTATCATGGGTGTAAATACACAGTCCTCCACCCTTGCTTCCACCAGAGTTGTTGTCTCTGTCAAAGCGGTGTGTGGTGCAGCTAGTTAGCTCTACAGACGCATCTGGTACAAGTGGATGAAGCCAGGTCTCTGTGATGATCATCACACAGCAGTCACCAATGAGCCCATTCGCTGCCATCCATAGCTCCAGTTCATCGGTTTTGTGGACAAAGGATCCAGAGTTGGTTAAGAAATGCTTGGCAATGCTGGTCTGTGAGGCTGCTTCCATAATCGAACTAGCAAACCTGTTCTGCATCCCCACCTCCACTCCGGCTCTCTTCGCTGCCTCCTAGGCCAAACAACGATCCATGGAGAGCCTGGCAGTCTTACTGTGTCACTCGGTATATTAATAGACTGCTGGAAGTCGCTGGTAATATCGAGTCGACTAGAAGATCTTTATCTTTAATAATAAGTTAATAATGACTTAATAACTCCCTGTGGGTATAGACTAGTTTTTGTCTAACTCTGCTGTGACACCAGGAGCTCAAAGCCACTGCGCCTAAGTGCGCCACCATCTTGAATTTTGTTTGTTAGTAAGACAAAAAAAAGAATTTGCGGAAGCTTTGAAGATACATGTAACGGATAAGGTTAAATACCTGGGGTGTATATTTGACAGCAAGATGCAGTATACTTAAAGAAAATAATTATCATAAACTTAAACAAAAGATTGTGACAAACTTGGCAAAATGGGAAAATTTACAACTATCATTAAGAGGGAGAATATCAACAATTAAGATGAATATACTATCTAGGATTCTATACTTGTTCCAGACAATTCCAATTAGATTAGGGGAAGACTATTTTGAAGATCTAAATAAAATAGTGTTGAAGTATATATCTGGCAGGGAAAGAAAGTGAGAATAAAATTAAAACTGTTGCAAGATGCTAGAACAAGAGGAGGATTTGGCTGCCTAATTGGGAGCTATATTATCAGACCACAAGTTTGATGTGGGTTAAGGAATGAATAAAAAATTCTAGATTATTGACATTAGAAGGACATGACTTGTTGTTGGGATGGCATGCTTTCTTATGGTACAAGGGAATTAAAACATAGGGATATTTTAGAAGAAATTATATATGTGAGACTTTGTTATTAAACTGGGAGAAGATTAAAAGGCATCATTATTTAAAAATTCCAGTCTGGTTATCAACTATTGAAGCATTTTTGTATCAAATAACATATAAAAAGGAACAAACAGGTATGGTGAAATATTGAATGCAAAAGGTGAACTTAAATCTATGCAAGAACTGGAAGAACAAGGTATAAGGATGAATTGGTTTTCATATGTGCAAATACATTTTAGATATGACAAAGATTCTAAAACAGAAGGCTTTTACAATAAATTGACTGATTTAGATAAAATCCTGACAGGTACTGATGAAAAGGTGATTAAAAAATTATATGGATATTTATTAGAGTTTAAGTTGGAAGAAGAACAAGTTAAAGAAACAGTGATTGCTTGGGGGGGGGGGTTGGACATGGAATTGATTTAGAGAAATGGCAAAAATTGTGGTCTCAAAATTATAAAATGACAATGTCAACAGCATACAAAGAAAATTTGTATAAGATATTTTACAGGTGGCACTTACCTCCGACAAGAATAGCAAGAATGTTTAAGAATAAATCCAAAAAATGTTGGAAATGTCATCAGATACTGGGTTCATATTATCATATGTGGTGGATGTGTGCAGAAGAAGAAGAAAAACTTTATTTATTTATTTATTTATTTATTTATTTATTTATTTATTTATTTATTTATTTATGTCATTTTTATACCGCTCCTATCTCCCAGAAAGGAGGGTGGTGCACAGGAAAGTTAAAATGCAGACATACAGATATATGAATAAATACAATTACATATGAATAAATACAACTACAAACGTTAAAATATGATTAAATTTGAAAATAACCTGTGCTAAAAATATCGCTAAAATAATAAAAATTACCAAAGATTAAAAATCATTAAAACTCAGTCTGTAAGAATGGCCTTGGGGTCTAGGCTAGGCCGGCTAGATGAAAGAAGTGGGTCTTCAGAAGTTGGCGGAAGAGGCGGAGGTCCGTTGTGGTCCGAATTTCGGGGGGTAGGTTGTTCCAGAGGGCACCACAGAGAAGGCCCTTCTCCTGGGGGTCGCCAACCGGCACTGCCTGGCAGACGGAGAAGGCCCGGAGAAGGCCCTCCCTGTGGGAGCGGATCGGCCGAAGGGATGTGTGTGGTAGGAGGCGGTCTCGCAAATAACTAGGCCCCGTGCCATGGAGAGTTTTAAAGATGGTTACCAGCACCTTGAAGCGCACCCAGAAAGCTACAGGTAGCCAGTGCACCACGCGCAGGAGAGGTGTTACATGGGAATGCCGTGAGGCTCCCAAGTTCCCCACGCGGCCGCATTCTGTACCAACTGCAGTCTCTGGGTGCACCTCAAGGGGAGCCCCATGTAGAGAGCATTACAGTAGTTTAGATGGGACGAACAAGTGCATGAGTGACAGTGCAGAGGGCGTCCCAGTTGAGAAAGGGGCGCAGCTGGCGTACCAGGTAGACCTGGTAAAAAGCCCCCCTGGCCACAGCCGTCACATGATCATCCATGGACAGCCGAGAGTCCAGGAGGCCACCTAAGTTGCAGGCCCTTTCCACGGGGGCTAGTGACTTGCCCCCGATGGCCAGTGATGGACTCAACTGGCTGTACCGGGACGTTGGAAACCACAGCCACTCAGTCTTGGACGGGTTGAGTCGAAGTTTGTTACTCCCCATCCAGACCCACATGGCCTCCAGGCACCGGGACATCACTTCAATGGCATCGTTGGGGTGGTTTGGGGTAGATATGTACAGCTGCGTGTCATCAGCGTACTGATGGTACTCTACCCCAAAACCATGGATGATCTCACCCAGCGGCTTCATATAGGTGTTGAACAGGAGTGGTGAGAGGACCGACCCCTGAGGTGCCCCACACATCAGGGGCCTCGAGGTCGATCTCTGCCCTCCTGTCAACATGAATTGCGACCGACCGGAGAGGTAGGAGGAGAACCACCGTAAAACGGTGCCTCCCACCCCCAATCCCTCCAGTCGGTGCAACAGGATACCATGGTTGATGGTATCAAAAGCCGCTGAGAGGTCTAATAGGACCAGGATAGAGGAGCAACCTCTATCACGGGCCCTCCAGAAATCATCCACCAATGCAATCAATGCCATCTCAGTGCTGTGCCCAGGTCGGAAGCCGGACTGGCACGGGTCCAGATAGGCAATTTCCTCCATGTGCCAAGGGAACTGCTGTGCCACCACACTCTCTACAACCTTCGCAAGGAAGTGAAGGTTGGAGACCAGATGATAATTTACTAACAATGCTGGGTCCAGAGAAGACTTATAATGATGGTGTCCTTCCAGATCTTAGGGATAATGCCTGTTTGATTAATCACATTGAATACCTCCTTAAGGACAGTGGCCCACCAATCCTTGTGGGCTTGAATGGTCTCAGCAGGGATAAGGTCATGACCAGAGGCTTTTCCAGATTTAAGTTGCCCAATTAGCTTCGTGATAGTGGCGAGATTCACAGGAGGCCATTCAGGGAGGTGGTCGGGGAGGAAATAGAATGTAATAGAAGTTGGCAGGTCTTCCTCATAAAAGATTCGACATAAGAAGCGTTCCCATGTGGGAGCTGAAATGGAGTAAATACGTTTACTGATTGGCCTTCTGTTTAACAAACTCCCAAAATCACGAGGATTATGGGATTAAGTGGCAACTAATAAGACATTCCATCTTAGTCGTTGCCAGTTTCGTTTGGCTCTTAGCAGAGTAAGCTTATATGTCTTCTTGGCCACGAAATAAGCGGGGGGGGGGCTTCAATAAGTCAGATCTTTTATAGGCAATATATATGAATCTCAATCAGTTCCTGGCTTGTTTACACTGTATGTTAAACTAGGGAGCTCCCTTCCTCCAGGAGACTCTACTGGGGTTGCAAGTAGGCTACTTAAAGGAGGCTATTAAATCTCTCGAACATTGCATAAAGGCGGTCAAGAGTGCCCTAGGGGAGGCCTTTGAACTGGTTAGACCTAGGAGATTTTTGGCAGATTCTTGTTCATAAAAGTGCGTGTGGGATAGGGCCAAGGTGTTCGACCATTTTGATAACATCGAAGATCCTTTGGCATTGGCCTCTATTTAGGCAACATGAGAAAGACGATCTTGTGGGCTATTCAAATGTGCGTCCAGAGTAAGGGGAAGATGGTCACTGAATATCATGTCATCCACTTTAAAAGAGGAGATATGTGGTAGAAAGACTCTTGAGACTAGGGCATAAGCTATAGTACTATTGCCTTTTTTGGCCATATGAGTAAATTCCCCGGGAACATCCGGGGCACATCTGCCATTGAGGGGGAAAGGTCTAACTTGACAGTAAGAAGGGCCAAGTTGATCCCTGCTCTGTTAATTATCAGGTCTTTGGAGACTCTCCCTTTTATGGTCTCCAGGGGATGATCATCCCTATTTGGTCCCACCCACCAATGGGAAGCTACCAAGGTTTCCCAAGTCCCTGAAATCTGTAATCTTGCCTTGTTTATCAGTTTTTGTTATGTCTGGATTAATTTTGCTGCTGTCTTGACAAATTCAGGTACTGATGGTGGTTGGAATGTTGTGCAGGAGAGTCTGTCGGGGAATTCTTCCCATGAGGAGTTAACTGCGTATTTATAAAGCATCTCTGTGGGAATATTCCCAGATGGTTTAAATGATTACGAAGACCACATAGAAGCGAGGGGATCTTGGATGAGCCGAACTTAAGGATCAGACGTTTGTGTTTGGAAGTGCTCGGAAGCCATTCTACAGAAAGCAGCTCTTTGTTTGAAATTTTATTTTATTTATTTTATTTTATTTTATTTATATGCCGCGCCTCTCTCCCCGAAGGGACCCAGGGCGGTGCACAGGAAATTAAACCAGAAATACAAACATATAATAAAACGGACCTATAATAAATACGACTACAGAATAAAATCTAATTAAATTTAAGTGCCCTGTGCTAAAAATTCCCTAAAAACATTACTCACACATTAAAACCCTCAAGATAATTTACTGCTCAGTCTACTAAAGTGGTCTCGGGGACTAGGCTAGGCTGGCTAGTTGGAAAAGATGAGTCTTCAAACGTTGGTGGAAGAGGCGGAGGTCCGTGGTAGTCCGGAGTTTGGGGGGGGGGAGGTCGTTCCAGAGGGCTGGGTCTGCCACAGAGAAGGCCCTTCCCCTGGGGGTCACCAACCGAAATTGCCCAGCGGACGGCACCCAGAGAACTCCCTCTCTATGGGAGCGAATCGGCCTAAGGGATGTATGAGGTAGGATACGGTCTCACAAATAACTAGACCCCGTGCCATGGAGCATTTTAAAGATGGTTATCAACACCTTGAAGTGCACCCGAAAGACCACAGGCAGCCAGTGCAGCTCGCGCAGGAGAGGTGTTCCATGGGAATGCCATGAGACTCTCAAAATCCCCTGTGTGGCTGCATTCTGCACTAGCTGTAGTCTTCGGGTGCACATCAGGGGGAGCCCCATGTAGAGACCATTGCTGTAGTCTAGACGGGATGTCACGAGTGCTTGAGTGACTGTGTGAAGGGCGTCCCAGTCAAGAAACTGGCGTACCAGGCGAACCCCCTCGCCATGGCTGTCACATGGTCCTCCATGGACAGCCGGGAATCCAGGAGGACGTCTAAGTTGCAAGCCCTTTCCACGGGGGCTAATAGTTCGCCCCCGATGGCCAGTGATGGTGTCAGCTGGTTGTACCGGGACGTCGGAAACCACAGCCACTCGGTCTTGGATGGGTTGAGTCGGAGTTTGTTACTCCCCATCCAGGCCCGTACGGCCTCCAGACACCGCGGCATCACTTCGACGGCATCGTTGGGGTGGTTTGGGGTAGATATGTACAGCTGAGTATCGTCAGTGTACTGATGGTACTCTACCCCAAAACCACGGATGATCTTGCCCAGCGGCTTCATATAGGTGTTGAACAGGAGTGGTGAGAGCTCACCCCTGAGGTACCCCACAGATGAGGGGCCTCGAGGACGACCTCTGCCCCCTGCCAAAACGAATTGCGACCGACCGGAGAGGTAGGAGGAGGACCACCTTAAAATGGTGCCTCTCACCCCCAACCCCTCCACTCGGTGCAATAGGATACCATGGTCAATGGTATCAAAAGCCGCTGAGATGTCTAATAGGATGAGGATAGAGGAGCAACCCCCATCTCTGGCCCTCCAGATATCATCCACCAACACGACCAATGCCGTCTCAGTGCTGTGCCCAGGTCGGAAGCCAGACTGGCGCAGGTCCAGATAATCAATCTCCTCCAGGTGAAGGGGGAACTGCTGTGCCACCACACTCTCTACAACCTTCGCCAAAAAGTGAAGGTTGGAGACTGGACGATAATTTACTAACAACGCTGGATCCAGGGAAGGCTTCTTGAGGAGTGGTCTCACCACCGCCTCTTTCAAGGTGGCTGGCAAGAACCCCTCACTCAAAGAAGCGTTCACTATTTCCTGGAGCCAGCCACGTGTAACCTCCCAGGATGCCAGTACAAGCCAGGAGGGACACGGGTCCAATAAACATGTGGTGGTGTTCAGCTGCCCCAGTATCCTGTCCATGTCATCAGGAATCACAGGATCAAACTCTTCCCAAACAACGGTCTCAAGACCTGCTTCCATCAGCCCGCCCAGACTAACCCAATCGGAGTCCAGCTACAGCTTGTCCCTTCGGGGAGAGGGTGCAGTTTATAAATTTAAATAAATAAATAAATAAATAAATAAATAAATAAATAAACAAATAAATAAATAAATAAATTTGTCTGAAATTGTATAGGGTTTCCAGCCTAGGCAGGGAGTTGGACTAGATGACCTCCAAGGTCCCTTCCTACTCTGCTATTGTATTATTATATATATTAGATTGATAATATGAGATTTTATATAACTTGTAAGTGAGCATTGGAGAGGATGCACAAAAGTTTTGTAACCAACTGACACACTGTATGTAATTGAAAGATGGTTTTATGTTTTGTTTGTGTCTGTCTGTCTAAAACTAAAAAACTTTTAAAAATATACCCCATTATTCCCCAAACTTTGAGCATTTTTTTGCAAACTGACAGTCTGACATGAGCAATTGGGGCGGGAGGGAAGACAGATTTGGGAGGAAGTGGGGGGGGATGGAAGCCAAGTAGTGCTGGTCCAGGTGTGAGAAGCTCCAGCCAGCCAAGGTCAACCATTGGAATTCAGAGCTGGAATGGCCACAAACTGAATGTCTGTTTCCCAAACAATGTACAAGCACCTAATTGGACATTGAAAGATAACAAGGTAGCAAAGAGGGAAAATAACTTTGTATCATTTGTGTGTGAAAACCACTGATTCAATTTCACTTCTGGTATTTCTGTAACCATTTGAGCCTCAGCAAAGTATGCTCTTAGTAAAACAATAGGTGAGGAGTCCTTTTTTTGCTAGATGGACTGAATGGTATGATTGGCATTAAACTGAATCTCCAGAAATGACCTACCTAATGGAGACCACCTACTGAGGAGATTGTGTAACTATGTCTGCTCCTGGGAAGAAACCAGAGCAGAGGATAAAAACTTGCGGGAAACCAAAATGTGAAACCCTGGGACCACCAGCCCAAGCTGCTCAGGCTGCCGGAGCCTGACTGAAAGCTACTGGGGGTAAATATGTGGTGCCACCTGCCACACTAGAGGAGCAATCAGAGGAATCCCCCCTCCAAGGCTTGAGGGCCTGATAGTCCTGAGGCGACAGAAGAACAGATAAACCCAGAGCCCCCCCCCCCCCCGGGTAAATGTCGTATGAGGCAGTCACTGGAAAGTCCATTGAGCCACAGAATAGGATAACCTTGCTGATTGGAGATTCTCTGCCATCCCTCTCAGACTTGTGATTGACCAACTGAGGGAGAAATTCCAAGGGCTAGAGATGCACAATCATCCAGCCCAGGGGGCAGCAGCCCTACTACTGGATCCTGCTGCCATGGCCATCACAGCACCTAGTCCTCTGCCAGTGGCTCTATTAGGCTTCATAATCACCCCAGTGCTGACTGCTCTGGCTCCACTCTTCGTTCAGAGGGACTGGCAATCCCTCCACTGCCAATCAAGTTTTTTGGGACCTGAAGCAACTGGTGTAGGTTTTGGCCCAGACAATGTATCCAGACAATGCAACCCACATTGACTGTGTGGCACTAACTTTGGACAGGCTAGTGATCTCCATGAAGATGATGCCATTGCACTGTATCATGTTTATGCTTTTATGCAAGCCTTGAAAGGCAATCTGAGGACCCACTTGCTGACTAATGGGCAGAAAACAAAATCCCAGCCATTAAACAGGGGAAACAACCAGTGCTGGAATATTTGTTTGCGGCGGGACGACGGGCAAGTGAGGGAGCAGCGACAAGATGCCCAGAGTGGCCCTGGCGGCCCTGGCGCGGCCCTGCTGCGGCCCTGGCGCAGCCCTGGCGCGGCCCTGGCGCAGCCCTGGTGCGGCCCGGTCCCGGCTGGAGAGGAGGTAGGCTGGGCGGCCGGGCGGCCAGGGCGAAGACGGGAGGCCCGAGCCGAGGCCGTGAAAGGCGGGAGGACCGAGTCGAGGCCGTGGAACACCAGGCCGAACATCAGGCCGTGTGGGAGTTCGGAGCAGCCCTGGTGGCCCTGGCGGCCCTGGCGTGGCCATGGCGCAGCACTGATGTGGCTGAGAAGAGGAGGTAGGCCGGGCGTCCAGGGCGAAGACGGAGGAGGTTGAGCCAGGTGAGGAGTGTCCATCAGGCCATGCGGGAATGTCAGCTGTTTGCGCGGCCCCCTACCCAGCCCGTGTGGCCCCTATCCAACCCAACCCGACCCAGTGCTGGAACTGGAATGGTGGATGAGCTGGGTGGGAAAGGGTCGAAAGAAGATCAAACGGGGTTGTGGACTGGAGGTGCAGGAAGAGGTCTGTAGAGGGCCGAATGGAGAGGCGGACATCATGGAGGAATGGTTGTCCTAGCCGAATTGAGAGCTAAGGCTGAAAAGAGCCCCACACGGCATTACAGCTAGCCATGTGGCCCGCACTCCAGTGTAACGGGGGGGGGGGGGAAGAAAATTTGTGATACAGCCTATGGACAGAGACAGTGACTTTGGGGAGACTTATTAGACCACACCTTTTCCGTTTGGATAGTCTGATATTCACAGAACTAACTTGATCCTCCTGCTACTACCCCCCCGGATAGAACGCTCCAATCTACCCAAACTACTCGTCACTTTTATATTTTGCACTTGTCCCTTTAATTGTCACTTTTACCATCTATTGGTGTCAGCCTTCGCTTGCACTGCTTAGCTGCCATGGAAATGGGGAGGGTGGGGTGCTGGGATTCAATTGTTCTGCTGGTGGATGATTGGTGGAAGATGTTGCCGGTTGGTGTTATCTCTCAACTAACGGTCTCACATTCCATGCTGGTGATGACCTGCCCACCTGATGTCGGAGAAGAAAGTATATTGGACAATGCTAGGGGGGGGGGTTAGGGCTTGGGATGGGCTTAAGCTTTAATACTCAATGTTCGCGGCTAAACTATTCACTTCCTGCTTTACCTGGTCTGTTCACTTTCGTTACTTAGTAAAAGTAGCCTTATTCATTTCAAACAATGTCTAAGTGTGGTCTTTCTTGAGTACTCGAAGAAACAGATCCTGACATTTAAGCAGGAAGTCTTTAATAAACCACACCTGATGTCGGACCCCGCAAAAGAGGAGCTTCCGCTGGTGGAGGTTCTGCCTGAAACTGAAATGGGAGCAGAGGCATCAAACATTCCTGTTCCAACTGAAGATACGAGGTCAGTGTTGGATTGTCTAGCCGGCCTAGATCTAAATCTGCCAGCCGAAGATTCAGCCAAACCTCAACGCTGGTCTGAAGGGGTGGGAATGACTGGAGGCCTAGGCCCAGGAGCTAACGTCACCAGACGTCGCCCTTCCCCCAAGACATTCATTCCGGATCTTTTAAGAGAAGAAAGGGAATTAAAAGAGATGGCCCAAGAATTGCTTCGCCAGGCAGGCGAGAAGCGGGAGGCCTTGGATAAACTCAGCAGGAACGCAGACAGTTAAAAGAAATGCCTTCTGCAGCTGCCAAAGAAAGCAGAAGCTCAACACCATCCCCCCCTCCCCGAGCCAGCAGGGAATTGCAGAGAGAAGCCCGCCCCGCCTCCCCCCGTCGGCTTGCAAAGCTCCCTCCCCTGGGTGTTAAATTCGACGGTAGCGCCGACAACTTAGCATTTTTTCTAATTCACGTCGATAATTTTGTGCAGTTTTACGCAGCTGATTTCGAGGATGAAATCAAAATTAGAATTGTCTCAATGGCTCTGGAGGATAAAGCTTCCAAATGGCTGGTCTCCTTGCATAATAGCCGCTCACCCGTGTTGCGGGATTTCGATCGTTTTATGAATGCTCTTAGAAGGCGTTTTGAAGACCCCCGTGTTGAAAGGAAAGCTAAAATGAGAATGAAAAACTTACACCAGGGGAGTATGTCGGTTCAGGAATACACGCAGATTTTTCAGGAGTTATCCGTGTTTATGACCGGTTATAGTGACCGGGCTTTGATGGATCTCTATACTGAGGGGCTTGATAAGGACATTTATCAAACGTGCGTGAACAGGTTCCGTCCCGAAACCTTAGATGATTGGATAGATCTCGCTGGGGATGTGGAACTGGACCAAGCCCACTTACAAGATCCAGTCCGTCTTGAAAAGAAACCGCAAAGGGAAAGCCTCAAGCCTCGATCCCCAGAAAAAGATTCCCACATGCAGAGGGGGGGGGGGCGGAAATCAACTCAGCCTCGCACGGGCACTTGTTATCGTTGTGGAAAGGAGGGGCATTGGGCAGACAAATGCAGATCAAGACAACCTCCACGCCCACATTCCTCTTCCGAAAGAAAGCCTCCAAAAACTCCGAACGTGCGCAGTAGACCTGCGATGAGTGGGGTGGAGCCTTTGGACCTCTCCACTGACCAGCCCAACACCCACCCTGACGACTGGGAGGCGTCTTCTAATTCTTCTGACGACAATTTGGTGAGTCACCGCTCCGGGCCCCTTTATATTAATTTAAAGCTTTTGGCTCCATCTACTGGTCGTACTTGCGATGTGCAAGCCCTCATTGATTCTGGTTGCTCACGCTGTCTCATAAGCCAAGATTTGGTCTATTCCATGGGTTTTCATCTAAAAAACTTGAAAACTCCCATAGCTTTTTGCCAAATGGATGGTTCTGTAGCAGGGGGAACCCCGGCATCTTTTATCACCGAACCACTTCGTGTCTCTATTGGCACAGCTCATACTGAAACCATCAATTTCATCGTGACCGCCATTTCTGAAAATGCTGTCATTTTGGGGGTCAATTGGCTTCGTAAATAGAATCCTCTGATTAATTGGAAAGAGGGATGGGTACGAATACCTTTGTTATTACCTGACCATACCTCTCTACCTTCAGAGGACAATCATGTTCCACCCATTGACTTAGCCCCTGTAACTGAACCCGCTGCCCCCTTATTGGCTCTCCCTTCTCCTGAATTCATCCTCGGTGAGGAGAAGATTCCCAAGGAATATTGGGACCTGAAGGAGGCTTTCAGTGAAAGATCTTGTGATTCACTTCCTCCTCATAGGGCTACTGATTATTCCATTGATTTCCTCCCTGGTGTGCAGTTGCCTAAACCTCGCCTTTACTCTATGACTCCATGGGAGATGGAAGAGTTACGTAAGTTCATCGATAAAAATCTTCAAAGGGGTTTCATTGAACCGGCTAGGCCGGTTGTTTTCATTGAACCGGCTAGGCCGGCTGCACCTGTTATGTTTAGAGAAAAGAAAGATGGCACTCTCAGATTAGTGCAGGATTACTCTTATCTCAACACCATTTGCGAACACAACGTCTACCCACTCCCACTTATGAAAGACAAGCTTGCTCACCTGGCTATTGGCAAGATTTTTACTAAACTGGACTTGCGTGAAGCTTATTATAGGGTCAGAATTAAAGAGGGAGACGAATGGAAAACTGCTTTTAACTGTCCTCTTGGATGTTTTCAATTTAAGGTTCTCCCCTTTGGTCTTCAGGGTGCTCCTTCTGTGTTTATGCAACTAATCAATGAAGTTCTCCACGAGCACCTTTACAAGGGGTTTTTAGTTTATATTGATGACATTGTCGTATACTAACAAACACGCGACGAACATATTAAACTAGTGCGTTCCGTCCTTCAAAAACTCCGTTCCGCTGAGCTATACGCCAAATTGTCCAAATGTGAGTTTTACCAAGAAAAAATTGATTATTTGGGTTACCGCATTTCTTCTGAAGGAATTGAGATGGATCCTGCAAAGGTGAAGGCTGTAACAGAGTGGGCTCCTCCCCGAACTCGTAAACAGCTCCAAAGTTTTTTGGGCTTTGCAAACTTTTACTGCCAATTTATTCCATCATTCGCTAGCATTGCCTTGCCCATTACAAATCTTCTCAAAACGAAGGGTGAGGGTAAACCTCGACCAGGAACTCCCCTCAAATGGACCATGGAATGCCAAGCCGCTTTTGAAAAACTTAAGCGTTTATTTGCGGCTGAACCTGTCCTTAAACATCCCGATGTTAGCTCCCCTTTTGTGGTTCAAGCAGATGCCAGTGATGTCGCTGTGGGAGCAGTCTTGCTACAACTCAACCACCATGGCCAATTGCAACCATGTGCCTACACCTCTCGCAAGCTCTCCACAACCGAACGTGGTTGGGCCATTTGGGAGAAAGAAGCTTTTGCTGTTCGTTGGGCCCTCATGACTTGGCGTCATTTCCTTGAAGGTGCTCCCCATCCATTTGAAGTCTGGACGGACCACAAAAATTTGGAGGCTCTCACCTCTTCTCGTAAACTGTCCCCGAGACAACTTCGCTGGGCACACTACTTCCATCATTTCAATTTCCATCTTAAATATATTCCTGGTGGAAAGAATTTCATGGCTGATGCCCTCTCCAGGCTACCCCAATATGATGTTTCTAAACTTACAATTGTACAGCCCATCATGCCGCTTACTTTACCAGCTTCTCTTGTATCTACTCGAAGCCATTCCGCAGTCCAAACTGCTCCACCTGCTGAGCTCATTGCTCGTATTAAAACTGAACTTCTTACTGATGAATGGTATAGCGCACATTCGGGTGATTGTACTATTAGGGACGATCTTCCTTGGATTGGTTCCAAGATCTATGTCCCTGTTACTATACGACCGTTTGTATTGCAACGCGCTCACGACTCATGTCTAGCAGGTCATTTCGGGTTCGTTAAGACTGTACACCTTGTTAAACGACAATTCTGGTGGCCCTCACTTAAGAAAGATGTTGAATCGTATATTGCCAGTTGCCCTGTTTGTGCTGCGTCTAAACGTGCTCCTGGAAAACCACATGGCCTTCTCCAGTCCGTGGCGAAGCCAGAAGCACCTTGGAAGGAAATTTCGATGGACTTTATTGTTGACCTTCCACCCAGCCAAGGCTATACCGTCATTTGGGTTGTTACAGATCTTTTCTCCAAACAAGTTCATTTTGTGCCCTGTTCGAAGATTCCGTCTTCCAAGTCGTTGGCTAGGCTATTCGTTAACCATATTTACCGTTTTCATGGTGTTCCCCAGCGTATCATTTCTGATAGGGGCACTCAATTTACGTCTCTCTTTTGGAAGGAATTTTTGAAGTTAATTGGCTCCTCCCAAGGCCTAAGCTCCTCCTACCATCCCCAGACGAATGGTTCTTGTGAGAGGACAAATTCCGTTTTGGAACAATACCTACGTTGTTTCATAAATTTTCAACAGGATGATTGGGCTGATCTCCTAATACATGCCGAAGTGGCCTATAATAACTCTGTTCACTCCAGTACAAATATGACCCCTTTTAAAATCATCTATGGACAGGACTTTGTGCCCATCCCCGAATTGCCTCACGACTCACCAACAGTTCCCTCTTTGGGCGATTGGTCCTCCAGATTGTCTTCAGTTTGGCCGATCATACGTAAGACTTTGAACGATGCTCATCAATCACATAAATTGTATGCTGATAAGAAACGGGCGGTCCCCCCTGCCTACAAAGTTGGTGACAGGGTATATGTCTCTACGAAACATTTGGATAGCCCGCAGAAATGCAAAAAACTGGGGCCCAAATTTGTTGGTCCATTCACTATCACAAAAATCATCAGCTCTGTGTCCGTCCGTTTGGATCTCCCAAAAACCTACCGTCGCCTGTATCCGGTGTTCCATGTTCACCTGTTGAAGCCTGAACGCACTTCGCATCTCCGCAAACCTTTTCCTGATACCCCTACGCCTACAATGGTGGACGGTCACCAGCACTATGAAGTTCGTGACATTTTGGATTCCAGAGTCCGTAGGAATAAAACTCAGTTTTTGGTCATGTGGAAAGATTTTCCCCCTTCTCACAACGAATGGGTGGATAAAGAGCATCTCAAGGCTCCTAAGCTGATACGCCAGTTTTATGCCAAATACCCGCACAAGCCTTGACCCTTTCCCTCTCTCCTATATGTTGTTTTGTCTTTTCTTGTCTGTTTTACAGGTCTAGCACCTCTTTTCTGAAGGACGTCCGGGGTCTCTCACTGTTCCTGGAGGAGGTCCGGATGTCAGCCTTCGCTTGCACTGCTTAGCTGCCATGGAAACGGGGAGGGTGGGGTGCTGGGATTCAATTGTTCTGCTGGTGGATGATTGGTGGAAGATGTTGCCGGTTGGTGTTATCTCTCAACTAACGGTCTCACATTCCATGCTGGTGATGACCTGCCCACCTGATGTCGGAGAAGAAAGTATATTGGACAATGCTAGGGGGGGGTTAGGGCTTGGGATGGGCTTAAGCTTTAATACTCAATGTTCGCGGCTAAACTATTCACTTCCTGCTTTACCTGGTCTGTTCACTTTCGTTACTTAGTAAAAGTAGCCTTATTCATTTCAAACAATGTCTAAGTGTGGTCTTTCTTGAGTACTCGAAGAAACAGATCCTGACAATTGGTATTATAGGCTTGTATGCTCTCTGTTTAATTGTAGACTTGCAATGTATCATCTTTGGGGATCCCCCTTTTAGTGCCATTGCCATTTTATATGTTTTTATCTTATTCAAGGACAGTTCTTCTCTGCCTGCGAGAGTCACCACTATCGCAGGTATGGCCCCCATGTCTAATGGGACCCACCTCGAGGATGGATTGATTGATCCAGAGAGGTGGGCAAGTCGCAAGCTCAGGGGGTTCCTTTCTAAATTTTTAATTCGGCTTTTAGGGGGTTCCGGGGTGGAGGGTGGGGTCAGTCAGTTGGGTGGGGGACAAGAGCTAGAGCCGGCCAGCGGAAGTAGGATAACGGAGGATGGGGGAGGGGAGGTCATTCCTTCGGAGGGATTTCTTATCAGATCGGTTCTGGGGAGGAGCAGGGATGGTGGGAGATGGGATAGGTTGGAGGATCGTGGCTGCTAGCTTCAGGCGGTCATGCGCCCAAACCCCCCTAGCTCCCTTCGCAGGCTAGGTGGTCAAGGAACACAGAGCCAGGGTCCTAGGCTGATATTATGCAATGCCAGGTCCGTGGTTCACAAAACCCCCCTCATTAATGACCTTGTGTCAGAGGGGGACACAACGGGTGGGTATAACGGAAACCTGGTTGGGCCACGAGGGAGGATTACCCCTCGTAGAAATGTGTCCACTTTCATCAGCCTAGGGCCCTAGGTAGGGGTGGGGGGGGTGGCGATTATGGTTAGGGAAGGTCTTGTGCCGAAGGAGACCATGATCCCTCAGACGACCGGGTGTGAGTCCCTCTTTGTGAAATGGGGCCTAGGGAGGCAGTTGGGCATGTTAGTTGTATACCTGGCTCCCCGCTATGTAACAATAGCCCTGCCCGAACTCCTGGAGGTGATAGCCGAGGCGGTGCTTGAGACCCCCAGACTTGGTCATGGAGGATCCGGTGTAACTCAGGAGTTCATGGCCTCCATGGCGGCCATGGACCTGATCCAGGTAGTTTTAGGCCCCACTCACGAGGGAGGACACACCCTGGACTTAATCTTCGTCTCGGGACAGTGGAGGACTGATCTGGGAATAGGGGATTTAGTCATCTCACCCTTGTCATGGACAGATCATGCTCTCCTTCGGCTGGACTTTCCAATCGCTGCACCCCACTGCGGGGAGGTGGAACCAGAGATTCCAAGATGGTTCCGCCCCAGGCTCCTGATGGACCCTGAAAGGTTCCAGAGGGAGCTTGGGCCAATACCTGTGGCCTTGCCCCGCGACTCGACTGAGGACCTAGTGGCCGCATGGACTCGACTGAGGACCTAGTGGCTCACGGGGGCCTTGGACCGAGTTGCGCTCTTGCGGCCTCTCATGCGGTGCCGAATCACCCAGGGTCCTTGGTTCACCGAGGAGCTGAGGGAGATGAAACGCCGCAAGAGAGAGCAGATGGAGATCTTTTCGCTCCGAAGTCGACCGAACACTAATGAGAGCCCATATAAGGACTTACTTAGTGGCGATAAGGGTGGCCAAATGTGAGTATTGTGCCATGCTTATTGCATCCGCAGATAACCACCCTGCCGCCCTGTTTGGGGTGACCTGCTCCTTCCTTCACCAGAGGCCGCGGGAAGCCCCTTTGCAGGGTCGAGCAGAGGAATTTGGTATATATCTGCAGGAGAAAATCACTCCGATTCGGAACGAGTTGCCCTCTATTGAGAGTGGTCCAGTCGGATTGTCCGAGGTTGTTCTTGAGACACCATCTTGGGAGGAGTTTGACTTTGTCACTACCGAGGATATGGACAGGTTGTCAAGGAGACTTAAGGCCACCAAATGTTTATTCGACCCATGTCCCTCCTGGCTTGTACTGGCATCCTGGGAGGTGACACGAGGCTGGCTCCAGGATATCGTGAACGCTTCTTTGAGTGAGTGGTACTTGCCTGCCGTCTTGAAAGAGGTGGTAGTGAGGCCCCTCCTCAAGAAGCCTTCCCTGGACCCAGCAATGTTGGAAAATTACCGTCCAGTCACCAACCTTCACTTTTTAGCGAAGGTTGTAGAGAGTGTGGTGGCCCAACAGTTTCCGCGACACCTGGAGGAAATTGATTATCTAGACCCATGCCAGTCCGGCTTCCGACCCGGTCACAGCACCGAGATGGCATTGGTCGTGTTGGTGGATGATCTCTGGAGGGTGCGGGATAGAGGATGTTCCTCTATCCTAGTCCTATTAGACCTCTCAGTGGCTTTTGATACCATCAACCATGGTATCCTGTTGCACCGACTGGGGGGGTTGGGGCTGGGAGGCACCGTATTGCGGTGGTTCTCGTCCTATCTCTCTGGTCAGTCGCAATGTCTGTTGGCAGGGGGGCAGAGGTCGGCCTCGAGACCCCTCACATGTGGGGTTCCTCAGGGGTTGGTCCTCTCGCCCCTCCTGTTCAACACCTATATAAGGCGCTGGGCGAGATCATCCGTGGTTTTGGGGTGGGATATCATCTGTACGCTGATGACACTCAGTTGTACATATCCACCCCAGACCACCCCAACGATGCCGCTGAGGTGTTGTCCTGGTGTTTGGAGACCATACGGATCTGGATGGGTAGTAACAAACTCCAACTCAACCCATCCAAGACTGAGTGGCTGTGGTTTCCGGCACCCCGGTTCAGCCAGGTAACTCCAACTCTGGCCATTGGGGGCGAAACACTGGCCCCCGTGGAGAGGGCGCGCAATTTGGGTGTCCTCCTGGATTCCCGGCTGTCCATGGAGGACCATGTGATGGCCGTGGCCAGGGGGGCGTTTTATCAGGTACGCCTGATGCGCCAATTACGCCCCTTACTGGACCGGGCTGCCCTCCGCACAGTCACTCAGGCACTCGTGACATCCCGACTCGACTACTGTAACGCTCTCTACATAGGGCTTACCTTGAGGTGCACTCGAAGGCTACAGCTAGTCCAGAATGCGGCCGCACGGGTGATTATGGGAGCCTCTAGGCACTCCCACATAACACCTCTCCTGCGCAAGCTGCACTGGCTGCCTGTGGCCTTTCGGGTGCGCTTCAAGGTTCTGACGACCATCTTCAAAGCACTCGATGGCTCGCGGCCTAGTTATATGCGAGATCGTCTTCTGCCCCATACATCCCTTAGACCGATCCGCTCCCACAGAGAGGGCCTTCTCAGGGTGCCGTCAGCCGGGCAATGCCGGTTGGTGACACCCAGGGGAAGGGCCTTCTCTGTGGTGGGCCCTACCCTCTGGAACAACTTGCTCCCCGAATTACGCACCATCTCAGACCTCCGCCTCTTCCGCCAGCGTCTTAAAACACACGTTTTCCAACAAGCCGGCCTAGCATAACCTACCGTTTTGACTGTTTTAGATAGATTTTCATTTGGGGGGATTTTATACGATTTTAGCACAGGGCATGGATATAATAGCTTTTTAAAAATTTTATATTTTTGTTATATTTGTATTGTTTTTTTAATTTCCTGTGCGCCGCCCTGGGTCCTTTTTTGGAGAAGGTGTGGGGTATAAATTTGAATAAAATAAATAAAATAAATAAATGTCCAAGAATTCCAAAGATTGGCCAGTCGATTGGGAGAATGGCCCTTAATGCCTGTTGATGACCCACTTTCCAGAAGGAGATATACCACACCTGCTTGTCCTGGGGAGCTCCATGGACCATATATCTTAGTCAGCAAAGTGGAAATCAAACTGTCTGAATTCTACGAGCATATGGGGTGAGAAGGCTGAAGCCACTATGCTCCAGAGAAATGAAGCACCTAAAAAGGAAGAAAGGGAGGCACTCCTCCCCCAAGCTGGCCAAGCTGCATTGGGGCTCCACTGCGTCTGCTGCACAGTCCCTCACCACGTGTCTGGCTGTTGCCACCCTTCTCCAAGTCCCACCAAAGAAAGAGAAAGATCCACCTAAATCAAAGGAAGGAGACTGTAAGGGCTTCTTTCCTAACTTAAGATAGTGAAGACTCTTGAAATGGCTTATTTCAAAAAGAACCTTTAATTAAGAAGAATGGAAGCCATTAAGGCAAAGCAACATCTGAATCTCTTTAGGCAATGCAAGTGGAATTAAAGTGATAGTGACCCCTCCCCTTTGTCAGAATGCAGATTCTAGCCAATACACGAGTGTAAAAATGTTTCCTTTCTCATCAGCCCTGAGAGCCGAATTTATTTATTTATTTATTTATTTATAAAATTTATATAACCGCGCCCTCTCCCCGAAGGGACCCGGGGCGGTGCACAGGAAATTTAAAACAAACAAATACAAAATATAAATAATTAAAATCGAATTAAATAGTTTATCCCTGTGCTAAAATTTAAATAGTTAAGACATAATCCCTTACAAACCCAATTAAAACAATTTATAATACAGACTGCAGGCTAGGTAAATAACTTAGGCCAAACCGGCCTGATGGAACAGGAGTGTCTTTAATTTCTGGCGGAAGGTGCGGAGGTCCGTGGTTGTTCTGAGGCCGGGGGGTAGGTCGTTCCAGAGGGTTGGGCCCACCACAGAGAAGGCCCTTCCCCTGGGCGTCGCCCGCTGGCATTGCCTAGTGGATGGCACCCGGAGAAGTCCCTCTCTGTGGGAGCGAATCGGCCACAGGGATGTATGAGGTAGGATGCGGTCTCGCAGGTAGCTTGGTCCCGTGCCATGGAGCGCTTTAAAGATGGTGAATAAACATACATTCCCATGGCTATCTTTCATTAGACATTAAAGTAAAATATCCCATATGGCCATCATAAAAATCTCTCCAGAGGGGATGGGATCTCCGGCCTTTCAGCACCAGGAAACCAGTTGTAAATATCAGTTGTCAAGGTACTGCTAATAAATTAACTCCAAGTCCCTCCCCTCCTCCCAATTGAATGGCAGTATCACGTATAGGGATCAGACAGAGACCAAAAAGGAGTGAGGGTCATAGAGTTTGCCCCACTAGCTGTTCTGACCCCCCTTACTCCAACTAACACAAGACTGGCTGCCTGCCACTAACTCTCTTGGCTGCTTGCCTGAATGACTCTGAACAGATATGAAGCTTCCTAACTTGACTAAACCTGAAAATCAACACGAATATACATGAACCTAGAAATCCAACGTTGTTCTCTGCAAGGACTTTCTTAGCAAAGACTTCCTTTTAAACCCTATTGGGAGGATCCAGTCATTAGACAGCTGGGACTAATTCAAATCCTCACTAGAGGAGCCGGCTGGGCCACAACACCAGCCAACCAATAAGCCTCCAGCCACCTACAAGAATGACAGAACAATCAGCCTGACACCAATAGCTGGAAAGATCCTGGAAATGATAATCAAGCAAATTATTTCTGTACACCTAGAAACAAACAAAGCTATTACTAAAAGATAAAATGCCTAAATTAGTGGACCAGCAAGATGCAGTATACTTGGACTTAAGGTGTTCAACAAAGTAGACCACAGCTACTTCTTGATAAAATAGAAATATGTAGAATAAACCACATCAGATTCATAACTGGCTGACTACCATCCTTATCATATATATAGGTAGTCCTCGACTTGCAGCAGTTTATTTAATGACCATTCAAAGTTACAACAGCAATGAAAACAGTGACTTGTGACCATTTTTCACACTTGTGACCATAGCAACATCACCATGGCCATGAGATTTACCCTCAGATGCTTGACAACTGACTCATATTTATGATGGTTGCAATGTCCCAGAGTCCTGTAATCCCCTTTTGCAATCTTCTGACATGTCAATGGGGAAATAATAATAATAATAATCTTTATTGTCATTGTAAAAATTACAATGAAATCAGACTCATTTAACAATCATGTTACTAATTTAACAACTGCAGTGATTCACTTAATGACTGTGGCAAGGAAAGTCATAAAATGGGTCAAAACTTAACATATTTCTCACTTAGTAACTTAAATTTTGGGCTCAATTGTGGTTGTAAATTGAGGAGTATCTGTAACTCCTCAATGAAACTTACCACTTTAACCACACTGATAAGCCCACACACCAAGTCATAAAAACATGTTTAGACTCTCAAGAATTCAACAAACAAGAGCAACAAACAAGATTAGGGGGCTGGAATATAAAACATGATAAACTGAGATCTGGTTATGTCTAGTCTAACAAGAAGTATGGCTGACATGATAGCAGTCTTCCAATATTAGAGGGACTGCCACAAAGAAGAGAGGGTCAACCAATTCTCCAAAGCACCAAAGTACAAGAAGTAACACAGTGATGATGAACCTTTTTGGCATTGTGCCCAAAAACTGGAACACATCTGTGTGCGCGTGCCAGAGAGCTGGAAACCCAAAGACCAGTTGGCCAGTGACCATGCACATGCCAGAAACCAGAAGAGCAGCTGGTGATGGCGCACATGCCCACAGAGAAGGCTCGGTGTGCCACCTCTGGCATGCGTGCCATAAGTTCACCATCACAGAAGTAACAGATAGAAATATATCAAGGAGATACTCATCATAGAACTAAGGAGAAATTTCCTGACAGAACAATTAATCAGTGGAACAGCTGGTTTCCAGAAGTTATGGAGGTTTTTAAGAAGAGATTGGACAGTCATTTGTCCAGGATGGTATAGGATCTCCTACTTGTGGGCGAAAATCAAAAATCAAATCAAATTTTATTTGTATACCGCTTCCTCTCCCCAGGGGACTCGGAGCAGTGCACAGGGAAAATTTTAAGTTGGACTAGAAGACCTCCAAGGTTTCTTCCAACTCTATTATTCTGTTACTCATTAAATTATGCTATGTTATCTGTTGCATTCCACCAAATCCCCCTCCAATTTGAAGGGCTTTAAGGTTTTCAACAAGATATAAGGGATTCTTTACTGTTTTCAAATTGCACATCCATATTTTAGATCTTCTAGGAGTATTGTAGACCTCTATGCCACTATAGCCAAACATTCAGCACAATGATCTTTGCAGTACAATTTATTTTGTGTGTCTTACTATAAAGGTGTAGCAGACTTTAGGGTGCTGCAAAACATATATCAAAATACTAAAAATGAGAACTCTCCAAACATGTCATTAGTAGAGACATATTTCTGCAAAACAAATAATAACCATGTCAGATCCCTATACATGATACTGCCATCCAATTGGGAGGAGGTGGGCCTTGGAGTCAATGTATTAGCAGTACCTGTGAAAATTGATATTTACAACTGGTTTCCTGGTGCCGGAAGGCTGGAGACCCCAGCACCTCTGGAGAGATATTTATGATGACCATGTGGGATATATTACTTTAATATCTAATGAGAGATAGCCATGGGAATGCATGTTTATTCGGCTCTCGGGGCAGATGAGAAAGGAAACATTTTCACACTTGTGTATTGGCTAGAATCTGCATTCTGACAAAGGGGAGGGGTCACTATCACTCTAATTCCAGTTGCATTGCCTAAAGGGATTCAGATGTTGCTCTGCCTCTAATGGTTTTCATTCTTCTTAATTAAAGGTTCCTTTTGAAATAATCCATTTCAAGAGTCTTCACTTTCTTAAGTTAGGAGAGGAGCCCTTACATAAAGCAACATCTATAAATCGGTCAACCAGGAGAGACAACATTTGCTCTACGAGGGGACCCTACAAACCATGTTTGAGCACAACACCGAAGAAGTTCCCTGATTGATGGAGGAAGACACCAACCAAAATTGGGATTCTTTCTGGCACATGTGTTCACCTACATGCAAGAATACGGGTGTGATTTTTGAACCCAAAGATCCCGAGTACAAGTTGTTACCCTAACCCTGGAAGGAACCGCTGCCCAATGGATGGTGACACTACATGATGCCAATGCGCCAGAACTGTGGGACTTTGACCATTTCATTATGGCCTTGTGACAACGTTTTGAAGTCCCCCTCACAGACTGCAAAGCACGCGACCACATTAAAGTTGTGAAGCAGGGACGCTGGCCAGTGGCAGAGTATACTGAAGAATTCCGAGATCTGGCATGTTGTGTGAACTGGGCAGAAGATATCCTGGTAAGGGACTTCGTTTCCGGTTTCTGAAGGTCACGGACGTATCTTGTGCTTCGTCCTCCGCTTGCTGTACTGGTGGGCTTCTTCGGAAGCATGGAAGACCCCAGGGGGGCCTTCTGCCGTAGGAGCGGCTCGCTGGGCGTCCCCAGCCTGGCGGTGGCCGGTGGGGATGCCCCCAGCCTCGCTCTAGGAGCTGGCGAGCAAAAAGGGGGGGCAACTTTGCCTCTTCACCGGATGGAACTCGGGAGCAATGAGGAGAATGAGAAGAGTAGCTGAAATGCCGGAGGTGAAAGACGCTCCCTAATCTCTTGAATTGCAGATGACGGATAAGCGATAAATCACTGTAAGTGCCAGTTCAATCAACCTAGAATGGAGATTGGAGGGGGGAGTTTTCAACCCCCTCTTGGACAAAGCGGCAATTAGGCAATCCCTCTTCATCGAAATAGAGAGAGGAAAGGATTAATTTGCTATTTGAACAAACTATGGAAAAGAATTGTATCATATCGCATTTGCAACAGTTTTTCACGGAGCTCTTTTAAAAAGAAAAGAAAGTAAATGGAACTTTCACTTTTTTTTAATTATTGAAAAAGTTTTATTCAAACAAATTTCCCCCCTTTTTACCCCCCCGACATATAATATAAATCACATACAAATACTATACCCCCTCCCCTCCCCCGTCTTAAAAATAAATTTCTCATTCAGATATTGTACCCCCTCACCTCCCAACAATCATAATATAAATTTCTCTTAAAATAACAATATCCCATTAACCCCATCTTCTAAATTAATTGAACATATATAAATCATAATATAAATTTCTCTTAAAGTAACCGTATCCCATTAATCCCATCTTCTAAATTAATTATACATATATATTTCCCCACCCTCCACCCTAACCCTCCCCCACATCCCATTCAAACCCACCCCCTGACTTCCGCTATACACCACTCTAATAATTCCAAACATCCCATATATTATTTACTCTGTTCATCTGTCAATCTAAACATTCTTACCTAAAGGCTACATAGTACTTCCTAGTCTGGTATTTATTCTGTATATAATCAATCCATTTTACCCATTCCTGTGTATAATTCTCTTGCTTCTGATCTTTTAAGAAAGCTGAAATTTTTGCCATTTCTGCAAACCCCGCCACTTTCTGAATCCATTGATCAATTGTCGGTAAAAAATCTTTTTTCCAGTGTTGAGCAATCAACAACCTAGCTGCTGTAACCATATACAAAACCAATTTTGTTTCCTTAATTATACCCAATAAAAACATTTGCGGAATAAATTGTATTCTTTTCTTAAATACATTTTGCATAACCCACCATATTTTTATCCAAAAAGCTTTAACCTTATTGCAAGTCCACCATACATGAAAAAAAGTAGCATCTAAACACCCGCATCTCCAGCATTTTGGTTGAACATTTGGGTACATACATGATAATTTCTTAGGATCTAAATACCATCTGTAAAACATTTTATAAAAATTCTCCCTTAAATTCTGTGACTGTGTAAATTTAACATTCTGAACCCATATTTTTCCCCACGTATCCAACATAACCAATTCATCAAAATTCTGAGCCCATTTAATCATGCAATCCTTGACCAATTCACTTTCTGAGTCCCTTTCTAACAATATATTCTATTTCTAATATATTCTTTTAACATGTTTTGGGCCAGTCTCTTTTATCTGCTTGATCAGTTCCACTTCTTTATCCATAAAACCAACCCTGCGATCTTCTTTCCATCTCTTCTGTAACTGTATATAATGTAACCAATTTAGAGTAATTCCTTCTTCCAACAATTGTTCCAAAGTTTTCAACTGCCATTCGTCCCCAATCAGCAGAACTTTCACTTTTCTTCCTGTCAGAAGGTGGGGCAAGATGGCTTCTCTTTGTTCTCTTCTTATAACTTCTCTACAGTGGTGAAGCTTTTCCCTCCATAATTACTAAAGAAGGGTTATAAACTTTTTACTTTAGACATTCCTCCCAGAGGCTCCCAAGTCTCTCCCAATATGTGGACTCCTGGTTGTGGTCTATAAGTTTTCCATTTTCTAAAGTGAATTTGTAAGACTCTTAAGACTGAACTCTCACTCGGACTCTCTGATACCTCGGACTGTCTCAGTCGTCCGTTTCTCTGGTGCCATTTCTTTCTCAACTAAGACACTAGAACTGACACAATGGCTTTCAGAAAGCCACCAATGGGAAAGTCAGCTTCTGCGCCATCTTCTGCTGTCTCCAGCCCGACTACACAATCAAAGATTTCTACACTTTTACAGAAAGAACCTGCTGGAGAGGGCTCAAAGGATCCATTGGTTGTAGAAATGTTTCGGGAAATAATGAAAAATATGAATAGCATGAATGAAAATATGAATGAAATGTGGAAAGAAATGTCAGATTTAACATTAGAGCTTAGGGAAGTGGATGGGCTGAGTGATGACCTCTACAATGCCTGTGTGGCCCGAGGGGCACCGAACTGCCTACATGAGTGGTATCTCACTGTTGAAGTGACAGAGACCAACATGGCTAGGATCCAGTACTGAGCAGGATGAATACAGAAGAAATCCCCACCCCAATGGAAGCAAGAGCCTTTCAACCCACAAATGGCATCTTCTCCAAAACCCTCAGCCTGTTTCAAGTGTGGAAAAGAGGGGCACCGAACTGCAGAATGCCGTTCTAAAGCACCGGCTAGGAAACCAGAGCACCCATTGGGTGGGGAAACCTATGAGACCTGGCCAATGTGGGAAGGAGATAGCCCTGAGGAGCAGGGAGATTGTAGAATCTTCACCCCTTCTCCTCTTTCAGGAGGAAACCCCAGCTTCTCAGCAGGAGAAACCATATTCGTTCGGGAGCGATCCAGAGGATTAATCACTGGTAAGCAAACCAATTAAACCACTTACCCTCCCCTTAAGACTATTTATCCACAACTGGGAGAGAGGGATAAAAATCTCTGCTTTAGTGGACTCAGGGTGCACCCGCTGTTTGATCAGCCCAGCAGATGAGGATTAATATGAGGAAGCTGAAGAGCCCCATAGCTTTTTGCCAACTAGATGGTTCAATAGCAGGGGGGGTGACAGCTTTATTTGCCACTGAGCCTCTACAGATTGGTATAGGAAGCCACAAAAATATACTTAATTTATAGTGGTGCTGGGCATGGAATGGCCACTAATTTTGGGTCTTGCATGGCTGAAAAAATCGAACCCCAAAATTAATTGGAAGCAAGACACCATAAGAGTGCAGATGCATGTGACTTTTGCTGAGAATCCACAACAGGAAACTGAAGGGGCAGAGCACCAAGAAACAGCAATGCCCACTTACAATGTGCCAACCCAGGGCATACCCAAAGAATACAAGGAGTTGGCTGAAGTTTTTAGTGGAAAAAACCTGTGATGATCTCCCACCCCCCACCACCACTCCACTGACTGTGGGATGGAAATTCTACCCAGGGCAAAACTCCCTAAACCCAAGATGTATGGTCGCTGGTTACGAGCGATCGCGTGCCCCAACCCCCTGTGCTCCACTCGTAGGCTAGGCGGTCAGGGATTACAGAGCCGGGGCCCTAGATTGATGTTCTGCAACTTATGGTCATGGGGGACTTTAACCTGCCATCGGCGGGCGAAACATCCGAGGTAGCTCGGGAGTTCATGGCTTCCATGACGGCCATGGACCTGACCCAAGTAGTTCAGGGCCCCACTCACGAGGGAGGACACGCGCTGGATCTGATTTTTGTCTCTGGACACTGGATTAGTGATCTTGGAACAGGGGATTTAGTCATCTTACCCTTGTCATGGACAGATCACTCTCTCCTTCGGATAGACTTTCCAACCGTCACACCCCACCGCGGGGAGGTGGAACCGGAGACACCGAGTTGGTTCCGCCCCAGGCGCCTGATGGACCCGGAAAGGTTCCAGAGGGAGCTTGGGCCAGTACCTGTGTCCCTGTCCCACGGCTCGACTGAGGACCTAGTGGCCGCATGGTATAGTGCGGCTACGGGGGCCTTGGACCGAGTCGCGCCCTTGCGGCCTCTCATGCGGCGTCGAGTCACCCAGGCTCCTTGGTTTACTGAGGAGCTTCGGGAGATGAAATGCCGCAAGAGACGCCTAGAGAGTAGGTGGAGATCTTCTCGATCCGAATCTGACCGAACACTAGTGAGAGACCATATTAGGACTTATTTAGTGGCGCTAAGAGTGGCCAAACGGGAGTATTGTGCCACCCTTATCGCGTCCACGGAAAACCGCCCTGCTGCCCTGTTTGGGGTGACCCGCTCCCTCCTTCACCTGAGGTCACGGGAAGCCCCTCTGCAGGGTCGAGCAGAGGAATTTGGAGTTTTCCTGCAGGACAAAATCACTCAGATTCGGAACGAGTTGCCCTCCACTAGTGGTCCGGTCGTGGCGTCCGGTGCTGGTCTTGAGATTACACCTTGGGAGGAGTTCGACTTTGTTACTACCGAGGATATGGACAGGTTGCGGAGGAACCTTAGAGCCACCACATGTTTATTGGACCCGTGCCCCTCCTGCCTTGTACTGGCATCCTGGGAGGTGACACGAGGCTGGCTCCAGGGCATTGTGAATTCATCTCTGAGTGAGGGGTATTTGCCCACCATCTTGAAAGAGGCGGTGGTGAGGCCCCTCCTCAAGAAGCCATCCCTGGACCCGGCTCTGTTAGAGAACTATCGTCCCGTCTCCAACCTTCACTTTTTAGTGAAGGTTGTCGAGAGTGTGGTGGCTCAACAGTTTCCCCGTCACCTGGAGGAAGTTGATTATCTAGACCCGCGCCAGTCCGGCTTCCGGCCCGGGCACAGCACTGAGACGGCATTGGTCGCGTTGGTGGATGATCTCTGGAGGGCACGGGATAGAGGTTGTTCCTCTATCCTTGTCCTATTAGATCTCTCAGCGGCTTTCGATACCATCGACCATGGTATCTTATTGCACCGATTGGGGGGGTTGGGGCTGAGAGGCACCGTTCTACGGTGGTTCTCGTCCTACCTCTCTGGTCGGTCGCAATGGGTGTTGGCAGGAGGGCAGAGGTCGTCCCCGAGGCCCCTCACATGTGGGGTTCCTCAGGGGTCGATCCTCTCGCCACTCCTGTTCAACACCTACATGAAGCCGCTGGGCGAGATCATCCGTGGTTTTGGGGTGGAATACCATCTGTACGCTGATGACACTCAGTTGTACATATCCACCCCAAACCACCCCAACGATGCCGTCGAGGTGCTGTCCCGGTATCTGGAGGCCGTACGGATCTGGATGGGTAGTAACAAACTCAAGCTCAACCCGTCCAAAACTGAGTGGCTGTGGTTTCCGGCACCCCGGTTCAGCCAGATAAGTCCAACTCTGGCCATTGGGGGTGAACAACTGGCCCCCGTGGAGAGGGCGCGCAACTTGGGCATCCTCCTGGATTCCCGGCTGTCCATGGCTCGGGGCCTAGCTATATACGAGACCGCCTCCTGCCCCATACATCCCTTCGCCCGATCCGCTCCCACAGAGAGGGTCTTCTTCGGGTGCCGTCGGCCGGGCAATGCCAGTTGGCGACACCCAGAGGAAGGGCCTTCTCTGTGGCGGGCCCGGCCCTCTGGAACGACCTACCCCCCGACCTTCGCACAATCTTGGACCTCCGCCTCTTCCGCCAACGTCTTAAGACGTACTTATTCCAACAAGCCGGCCTAGGATAACCCCCCGTTTCTGACTTTTTAAGGAAATTTGTAATTTGGTAGGGTTTTTAATATTGGGTTTTTAGCACGGGTCAATGAATTTAATTACATTTTAATTGATTGTATTTTGTGTTTTTAAGATGCCTGTGCGCCGCCCTGGGTCCTAACAAGGAGAAGGGCGGGGTATAAATTTAATAAAATAAAAAAATAAATAAAAATAAAATGCCTCCGAGGGAGCTGGAAGAACTGAGGACATTCATTGAGAAAAACCTAGCTAGGGGTTTCATTGAACCAACCTGGCCAAAAATGGCAGCCCCAGTGTTGTTTAGAGAGAAAAAAAGATGGCTCTAAACATCTATGCACTGATTTTTGAAACTTAACTTCTGTCAGTGTAGAGAATATGTATCACCCTCTCCGTCATGAAGGATATGCTAGCACACCTCACGAAAGGGAGAATTTTTTCAAAGCTGGATTTAAGGGAGGCTTACTACCATATCAGAATTAAGGAGGGATATGAATGGAAAACAACATTTAACACCCCTCTTGGATGCTATCAATTCACAGTACTACCATTTCATTGTATTTGAGTACAATGACAATAAAGATTACACTTATAATAGTGTTATTATTTAAGAGCAATATATGTCAGGTCTATTTTTAGTAGTGAAAAAATTGCAAGCATACTAACAAAGTTCATTACACCATCAGAAATATAGTGTGGAAAGTATTACAAGTGGTGATTTTGCCAGTCATTGTTATTTTATTAGTAGTACAATAAATCACCCTGAGGATTATTTTCTTTGTTTTCTAGCTGGACCCTGAAAAAATGTCTCAGATTCAAACTAATTTTCCACAGGGTTCATTTTTGATAATTAACATCTCTGGTAATGTCTACAGCTATGTTGTCTTTGTTCAGTGTTGTCATAGTAACACTAGCATTTTTCATTTATCCAACTAGCATGTTGGAGTCTGATTCAATAAACATTATTGCATTTTTCTCCCACAAAATATGTTATGAAATTCTTTTCTTATTACATTTTGCTCCCAATCTCTCTAGCTACTACTCTGACATGTTGAAAATATGTTAGCATATTGATATATGTACAGAATAAGCACCCTGCCCCCCCCCAGCCTCAAATTATTAACATGCTTTGATTCTGAGGCAGAGCCTTGTTTCATTGGATTTAACCTAATGTTGTGAATGTCTTTACTGATTATAATGTATTTTAAGTGTAAAACTTCAAGTCATGAACCAATAGGAGTTTATTATTTTTATTAAGCTAATTGATCTTGCGTTATTACATTAGAATAGTTTTTAAAATGAAAGTAGGATACTGTGTGTGTATTTATGAGAGGGGGAGGAGAGACAGGAGAGGGAGGGGTAGGAGAGAGCGATCAGTCCAAATTAATACACTCCAAATGAAGTGCTCTTATTTGAAAACTGTAGATGATAATTACAATGCCAGCATGGTTTAGTGGTTAAGGAAAAAGGCTAGAAAGCAAGAGACTTGAAAGTACATCCTGCCTTAGTCATAAACACCAGCTGGATGACCTTGGCTCAGTCACTCTCTTTCAGTCCAACTCTTATCAAGCAGGAGACCCTATGCCATTCTGGACAGATGGCTGTCCAGTCATTTCTTGAAAATTATAGTGATATAATACCCACAGCTTCTAGAGGCAAGCAGTTCCACTGATTGTTCTCACTGTCAGGAAATTTCTCCTTAATTCTAGGTTGAATTCTCTTTAATGATCCTCCACTGGTTACTTTTTTATTTTTTATTTTATTGATTTTCTATTAAATATATTTCTTAATCTATATAAATAAAAATGTAAAATAGTTTGTACGAATCCACTAATCTCAAAAACTACCAGACCGATTTACACCAAATTTTCACACAATGTAGCCAAGGACTTCCAATAATAGAATAGCTACTCATTTTGTGCCTAGCACACGTGTGTTGTGTGCAAGTTACACACAAATAAAAGGTAGGCACTGAAATGTGTTTTAACTTCCCTGTAGCCACACCCATTAAACTGCTTTTCAACTGTCATATAGCGGCCTCTTAGGGCCAAAAAGGCACAGAGAATAGCAAACTCCCAGGTGGTCCATAGAGAGAGAGGGGGGGGGGGGAGAAATACTGCTCAAGACTGTTCTCTGAGGTAAAAACACAGAGGCAGGCAGCTGCTTTAAACTGTTTAATACGAACTGAACCAAACTGTAACAAAGAACCACCCATCTGACAGCAAATACAGTTTAATAAAAGAGGGACTAGGGGAGACATGATAGCAGCCTTCCAATATCTCAGGGGTTGCCCCAAAGAAGAAGGAGTCAAGCTATTGTCCAAGGCACCTGAGGGCAGAACAAGAAGCAATGGGTGGAAACTAATCAGGGAGAGAAGCAACCTAGAACTGAGGGGAAATTTCCTGGCAGTGAGAACAGCTTGCCACCAGAAGTTATGGATGCCCCAACACTGGATGTGTTTTTAAGAATAGACTGGAAAATCATTTGTCTGACACGGTATAGGGTCTCCTGCTTGAGCAGCGTGGTTGGACTAGATGACCTCCAAGGTCCCTTCAACCTCTCCAAAGCACCTGATGGCAGAACAAGAAGCAATGGGTGGAAACTAATCAAGGAGAGAAGCAACCTAGAACTGAGGGGAAATTTCCTGGCAGTGAGAACTATTAACCAGCGGAACAGCTTGCCACCAGAAGTTATGGATGCCCCAACACTTGATATGTTTTTAAGAAGAGACTGGAAAACCATTTGTCTGACACGGTATAGGGTCTCCTGCTTGAGCAGTGGGGTTGGACTGGATAACCTCCAAGGTCCCTTCCAACTCTCCAAAACACCTGATGGCAGAACAAGAAGCAATGGGTGGAAACTAATCCAGGAGAGAAGCAACTTAGAACTGAGGGGAAATTTCCTGGCAGTGAGAACTATTAACCAGTGGAACATCTTGCCACCAGAAGTTGTGGATGCCCCAACACTGGATGTGTTTTTAAAAAGAGCCTGGTAAACCATTTGTCTGACACGGTATAGGGTCTCCTGCTTGAGCAGCGAGGTTGGACTAGTTGACCTCAAGGTCTCTTCCAACTCTGCTATTGTATTATTGTATTACAGTAGGTAGGTAGATAGGGGAATAGAGAGACAGGGAGAAATACAGTTTAATAAAAGAGGGATGGGGAGACAGGATAGCAGCCTTCCAATATCTCAGAGGTTGCCACAAAGAAGAGGGAGTCAAGCTATTCTCCAAAGCACCTGAGGGCAGAATAAGAAGCAATGGGTGGAAACTAATCAAGGAGAAAAGCAACTTAGAACTGAGGAGAAATTTCCTGACAGTTAGAACAATTAATCAGTGGAACTACTTGCCTCCAGAAGTTGTGAATGCCCCAACATTGGAAGTCTTCAAGAAGATGTTGGATAGCCATTTGTCTGAAATGGTTTAGGGAGTGATGGCTAAACCTTTTTTGGCTCGCGTGCCAAAAGCAGGGGGAGTGCAGGGGCGATGTGCACAGGTGTGCCACATCCATAATGCTATGTGCATGATCCTCTGCATTTGGCATGCTTTCTACATCCTTCCCAGGCTCCAGAGGCTTTGTAGGAGCCTGGGGAGGGTGAAAACAGCCTTTCCCCACCTCCAGAGGGCAAAAAACAGCCTCAAAAGAAGGCCTAAATCAGCTGGCCTGGGCACACATACACACTGAAGCTGACAGGGCAATGCCTCGCGTGGCCTAAGAAATGGTTCCGTGTGCTACCTGTGGCACCCGTGCCATAGGTTCGCCATCATGGGTATAGGGCTTCCTGCCTAGGCAGGGAGTTGGACTAGATGACCCCCAAGGGATAGATAGAGAGGGAGAAATAAGGTAAGTAGGTAGGTAGGTAGGTAGGTAGGTAGGTAGATAATAATAATAATAATAATAATAATAATAATAATAATAATAATAATAATAATAATAATAATAATAATTTTTATTTATAACCCGCTCTCTCTCCCCGAAGGGACTCGAGGCGGGGCACAGGGAATTAAAAAAGTTAGAAAAAATACAAAATTTAGAACAATAAACATACATAAATACTGACTAAAAGGCATATTAAACAGAAAACCCTGCGCTAAAATTCCCAAATATTTACTAAAAATCCCTAAACAATCAGAAGAGACTATCCTAGGCCGGCCAAGCGAAAAAGATGTGTTTTTAGTTTCAGACGGAAGGAGCGGAGGTCCGTGGTAGTTCTAATATCGGGGGGAAGGTCGTTCCAGAGGGCTGGGCCCGCCACAGAGAAGGCCCTTCCACTGGGCGTCGCCCGCTGACAAAGTCTAGTGGACGGCATCCGGAGAAGTCCCTCTCTGTGCGAGCGAATCGGCCGTGAGGATGTATGGGGCAGGATCCGATCCCGCAGGTAGCTAGGACCCGAGCCATGGAGCGCTTTGAAGATGACAACTAGCACCTTGAAGCGCACCCGGAGGACAACAGGCAGCCAGTGCAGCTCGCGCAAGAGCGGTGTTACGTGGGTGAATCTAGAAACACCCATAATTGCCCGCGCGGCTGCATTCTGGACTAACTGAAGTCTCCGGGTGCACCTCAAGGGGAGCCCCATGTAGAGAGAGTTACAATAGTCCAGTCGGGATGTCACGAGAGCATGAGTGACTGTGCGAAGGGCGTCCCGATCCAATAGGGGGCGCAATTGGTGAACCAGGCGAACCTGGTAAAACGCCCTCCTGGCCACGGCTGTCACTTGATCTTCCATGGACAGCCGGGCATCCAGGAGGACACCCAAATTGCGCACCCCATCCACAGGGGCAAGATGTTCGCCCCCTATGGCCAGCGATGGAGTTAGCTGGTTGAATCGGGCAGCCGGAAACCACAGCCACTCGGTCTTGGTCGGGTTGAGTCTGAGTCCGTTACTTCCCATCCAGATCCGCACGGCTTCCAGGCACTGGCACATCACCGCCACGGCATCGTTGGGGTGGTTTGGGGTAGATATATACAGCTGAGTATCATCAGCGTAAAGATGGTACTCTACCCCAAAACCACGGATGATCTCACCCAGCGGCTTCATATATGTGTTGAACAGGAGAGGCGAGAGGACCGACCCCTGAGGCACCCCACAAGTGAGGGGACTCGAGGTCGACCTCTGCTCTCCTGCCAGCACAAATTGCGATCGGCCAGAGAGGTAGGAGGAGAACCACCGTAAAACGGTGCCTCCCACCCCCAACCCCCCCAGCCGATGCAATAGGATACCATGGTCGATGGTATCGAAAGCCGCCGAGAGGTCTAATAGGACCAGGATGGAGGAGCAACCCCCATCTCTGGCCCTCCAGAGATCATCCACCAACGCGACCAATGCCATCTCGGTGCTATGCCCGGGCCGAAAGCCGGACTGGCGCGGGTCTAGATAATCAACTTCCTCCAGGTGACGGGGAAACTGTTGTGCCACCACACTCTCAACAACCTTCGCCAAAAAGGGAAGGTTGGAGACGGGACGATAGTTAGTTAAAAGAGCTGGATCCAAAGAGGGCTTCTTAAGGAGGGGCCTCACCATAGCCTCTTTTAGGGAAGCAGGCAAGGAACCCTCACTTAAGGATGCGTTGACAACCTCTTGGAGCCAGCCTCATGTCACCTCCCAGGATGCCAGTACAAGCCAGGAGGGACACGGGTCCAATAAACATGTGGTGGCTCGCAGTCGCCCACGTAACCTGTCCATATCCTCGGAAGAAACGGAGTCAAACTCCTCCCAGACAAGATCTGCCTCGCGGCATCCCACTGGGCCATCAATGGGGGCTAGCTCGTTCTGTATCTGAGCGATTTCCTCCTGCAGAAAAATCACAAATTCCTCTGCTCTACCCTGTAGCGGGGCTTCCCGCACCCTCTGTTGAAGGAGGGAGCGGGTCACCCCTAAACAGGGCGGCAGGGCGGTTGTCTGCGGATGCTATGAGAGTAGCACAATGGTGGCGTTTGGCCACTCTCAGCGCCACAATGTAAGTCCGTAAATGGGCTCTTACCTGTGTCCGGTCAGATTCAGATCGGGTAGACCTCCATCTTCTCTCTAGGCATCTCTTGTGGCGTTTCATCCCCCTCAGCTCCTCGGTAAACCAGGGGGCCAGGGTGGTTCGCCGCCGCAAGAGAGGCTGCAAGGGCGCGACCCGATCCAAGGCTCCCGTGGCTGCAGTATTCCATGCGGCCACGAGGTCCTCCATCGGGGCGTGGGTCAGGGGTGCAGGAAGTGGCCCAAGCGCCGTCTGGAACCCATCAGGGTCCATAAGGCGCCTGGGGCGGAACCAGATCGGTGACTCTGGTTCCGCCTCCCCGCGGTGGGGAGTAGCGGTTGGAAAGTCGAGCCGGAGAAGTGAGTGGTCTGACCATGACAAGGGCGTGATGACTATATCCCCTATACCTATATCCCCTATCCCCTATACTCTTCCATTGGCCAGAGACAAAGATGAGATCCGGTGTATGTCCACCCTCGTGATTGAATTACTTGGGTCAGGTCCATGGCCGTCATGGAAGCCATGAACTCCCGAGCTACCCCGGATGATTCGCCCACCGATGCCAGATTAAAGTCCTCCATGACTAAAAGTCTGGGGGTCTCGACTGCCACCGTAGCGATCACCTCAAGGAGCTCGGGCAGGGCTGCTGCTACATAGCGGGGAGCCAGGTATACAACCAGCAAGCCCAACTGCCTCCCTAGGCCCCACTTCACGCAGAGGGACTCACAACCGGTGGTCTGTGGCACAATGGTCTCTCTCGGCTCAAGACCTTCCTTTACAATGACCGCTACCCCACCACCCCTGCCTAGGGCCCGGGGCTGATGAAAAGCGCGGTAGCCTGGTGGGCACATTTCAACGAGGGGGAGTCCACCCTCGTGGCCCAACCAGGTCTCCGCTATTCCTGCCAGGTCCGGCTCCCCCTCTGACACAAGGTCATGGATGAGGGGGGCTTTGTTGACAACGGACCTGGCGTTGCAAAACATCAGCCTCAGGCCCTGGCTCTGTATTCCCTGACCACCTAGCCTGCGGGGGTTGTGACACCTGACCGTTTGTAACCAACGGCCACGTGTCCCCAACCGGGAGGATGGAACTTGCCTCCCCTCGGACCTGCCTCTCCCCACGACCTTCTGAATGGGAATGCCATCCGTCGGAACGACTCGTGTTTGGGTGGGTGGGTGGGTGGGTGGGTGGATGGATGGATGGATGGATGGATGGAAGGATGGATAGATAGATAGATAGATAGATAGATAGATGCAAAGAAAGAATGAAAGGAAGGAAGGAAGGAAGAAAGAAAAAGAAACACAGTAGGTATGTAGGTAGGTAGAGGGAGAAAGGAAGAAATATAGTAGGTAGGTAGGTAGGTGGATAGATAGGGAGAAATGCGGTAGGTAGGTAGGTACGTAGGTAGGGGGATGGATAGATAGATAGGGAGAAATACAGTAGATAGGTACGTAGAGGGATAGACAGAGAGGGAGAAATACGGTAGGTAGGTAGGTAGGTAGAGGGAAAAAGAAAGAAATACAGTAGGTAGGTTGATTGGGGCTTATATGGTGGTTGTGTGTATGTGTGCAGGTGTAGATCTACACACAGATTGGTTGGCCATTTAACCAGACAATGTGTGGCCGGGTATAGCTAGTGCTTAATAAAAATTGTGTTGCTTAACAATACAAATTGCATTCTTTTTTTTTTATTGAAAAAGTTTTACAAAAACAGATTTCCCCCCCTTTCCCCCCTCCCCATACATATAATATAAATCAAATATAAGTGCTATACCCCCCCTCATCCCAACCCTCAAAATATGAATTACTCACAAAATAGCAAAATAGCAGACTTCCTGGTTGAGCAGCAGGTTTTTCCAAGCCTGCCAACCCAGTCATCTGTAGAGGCGTTTTTAAATCATCAAAACGCCTCGGAAAACTCCAAATTGCATTCTTAATATCCACCCCTTTTTCCAACCATTGGTAAAATAAATTTCATGTTTCATAATATTCTACATCTTCTTTCTGTTTAAATTTCAATGTCAATTTATCCATTTCTGCACAATCTAGTGTCTTCTTGACTCTTCATCTCATGATATATCTTCATTTTTCCAATATTGTGTAAAAATAATCCTCACTGCTGTTAAGACATAAAATTTTAAAATACTGTGTAAGTACTAGTTTGATTTTTACATGTGCATCCAATATAAGCCCTACCCGCAAAGCAAGCCCTAATTAAGACCCTCACCCACTTCAGGATGCACAGGTAAAAATTAAGTTAGGATGGGGATTGGGATGGTGGACCTGCCCTATGCTTTCAGATAGTTGCAGCCACACCACATACACCTCAGCTCATTTATTCTGCAGCCTTCAAGGCTTTCCTAAAGGTCTCTGTAGCTGATAATTGATCCAGAGCTCTGCTATTAGCTACAGAGGCTTTCAGGAAAGCCTTGCTGGCTGCAGAAGAAATGGGCCGATGTTTGCGAGGCCTAACTGCAACTATGCAAAGTTGAAGAAGTTCTTGAAGTTCTCTGACAGCAAAAAGGAGCCTGGGGGTGATGTGTGCAAGTGAGATGCGTCAGTGGATGACATCCCCCTGAAAATAAGTCCTGGTGCTTTTTTTAGTGGCAAAAAATTATAAACCAGGATCTTATTTTTGGGGGAAACATGGTACAACATGGACAAAAATGTATCACATTTTTCTGATGTTATACCTAATAAAAACAATTCAGGTTTAAAATCTATATGTTTTTCTATCCTCTTTTCTAACCACCTGTGCATCGTTGCCAAAAATTATTTTGCTTTGACACAAGTCTACTGTCTATTTATTTATTTATTTATTAAAATTTTATACCGTCCTTCTCCCTTCCGGGACTCAGGGTGGTGTACAGGCAGCAATAAAAGTCAGTGGTATAAAATATAAAATACATAAAATTTGTTTAAAAATATATTAAATGGTTGGTCTGTTCTTAAAACTTAATGAAACCCTACTAAAAACCATTTAAAACTACGCCAGGTGGACCACACAAAATAAATAGGTCTCCAAGGCCTGACAGAAGAGGCGCAGGTCCGTGATCGTGCGTAGGTCAGGGGGTAGGTCATTCCAGAGGGCAGGAGCCTCCACAGAGAAGGCTCTCCCCCTAGAGGTCGCCAGCCGAAATTGCCTGGCCGACGGCACCCTGAGGAGGCCCTCTCTGTGGGAGCAAACTGGTCGGTGGGAGGTATTTGGTAGCAGGAAGCGGTCTTGCAGGTAACCAGGTCCCTTGTCATGGAGTAACCAAAGGTGTTTACTAGTACCTTGCAGTGCACCCAGAAAGCCACAGGCAGCCAGTGCAGCTCTCACAGGAGAGGTGTCATATGGGAGCATCTAAGACCTCCCGCACGGCCGCATTCTAAATTAACTGGAGCCTCCGGGTGCACTTCAAGGGAAGCCCCATGTAGAGAGCGTTGCAGTAGTCCAGGCAGGAGATGACGAGGGCTTGAGTGACCGTGCGTAAAGCGTCACGATCCAGAAAGTGGTGCAACTGGCGTATCAGGCGGACCTGATAAAAAGCCTCCCTGGCCACAGCTGTCATATGATCTTCTAGAGACAGCCGAGAGTCCAGGAGGATGCCCAAGTTGTGAGCCCTCTCTGTGGGGGCCAATGACTCACCCCCAATAGCCAGAACTGGCACCAACTGGCTATATCATGATGCCGGAAGCCACAGACACTCGGTCTTGGATGGGTTGAGTCGGAGCCTGTTTCTCCCCTTCCAGACTCGCACGGCCTCCAGACACTGGGACATCCCTTCCACAGCATCGTTGGGGTGGTCCAGGGTAGAGATGTACAGCTGAGTATCGTCAGCATACTGGTGCAATTCTACCCCAAAACCACGGATGATCTCACCCAATGGCTTCATATAAATGTTGAACAGGAGAGGCAAGAGGACCGACCCCTGTGGTACCCCACATGTGAGGCACCTCGATGTCGACCTCTGCCCTCCTGCCAACACAAATTGCAACCAGTTGGAGAGGTAGGAGGAGAACCACCATAGAACGGTGCCCCCCACCCTCAGCCCCTCCAGCCAGCGCAACATGATACCATGGTCGATGGTATTGAAAGCTGCTGAAATGTCTAACAGGACCAGGCTAGAGGAACAACCCCTATCCCGAGCTCTCCAGAGATCATCCACCAACGCGACCAATGCCGTCTCTGTGCTGTACCCAGCACGGAAGCCGGACTGGCGCAGGTCCAGATAGACAGTTTCCTCCAGGTGCTGAGGGAGTTGTCGCGCCACCACACTCTCAACAACCTTCTCAAGAAATCGAAGGTTGGAGACTGGACGGTAGTTGGCCAACACAGCCGGGTCCAGGGAGGGCTTCTTGAGGAGGGGCCTCACCACCGCCTCTTTCAAGGCAGCCGGCCGAAATCCCTCACTCAAAGAAGCGTTGACAATTCCCTGGAGCCAGCCTCGTGTAACCTCACGGGAGGCCAGTACCAACCAGGAGGGACATGGGTCCAATAAACATGTTGTGGGGTTCAGCCGCCCCAGCATCCTGTCCATGTCCTCTGGAGTCACAGGATCAAACTCTTCCCAGATAACAGACTCAAGAACTGCCTCCATCAGCCCGTCTGAACTGTCAACTTCTAAAGCGTTGCCATGTCTATTATTAGGCTGGCATGGGAGGGAAAATTCCATGCATGCCTTCAGCCAGAGTCAGATTTCTACAACCTAGTTGGAGAATATGAGTAATGACGCATGACAGAAGGGAGGGGATACATGGGTAAAGTTCAAATGCACTTAAGCGAAAACAGTTTTGGCTCCATGGAAGCTCACGCCAGAATGTTGATCCTAATAAATGATTGGATTTCTTTTGAACTTTGTCTTGAGGCTTGTAAATTAATTAGGTCATCTTCTGGGAACTTCACAGAAACCAAAATTGACTTAAAAAAAGATTTCTGGGTTTCTTTGAGAATTCCCCCAATGTTTAGGGTGCTTGGAGGGAAAATCAGGCAACAGGAGATTGATTGCAGCTAGAGGTATGCAGCAATGCCAAGAAGTGATGCCTTTCTCAGAAGCAGAAGCAAAAGAAGATAAACACTGGTGGAAATCAGCCCCTAAGGCAGCTGAGATGGAATTCCCTTGCCCTAGTCCCCAGATAAAGGGAAGGGTCTGAAGCAAGCTAGCCAGGGTGGACTGGAGGTGAGACTGGGCATAAGCCAGGCTCCAAAAGCCCAAGATGGAATCCCTGGAGAGTGCAATAGAGAAAGAGAGGGATGAGTTTAAATGGACCACCCTTGCTGATGAGGGCCATCATGCAGCCCAAAAGAGAGGGGAGAGATATCTGATCCTGTTGAGGGGAGGAGATGCAGACTGGAGTGCAGCCCCTCTCCTCCACCCAATAGAAAGGGAAGAAACCTGAAACTTCAACCAGTGCCTCTCCCACACAGCAGGCAGGCTGCCCAGGGCAGGCAAACCCCTCCCTCCCTCCGAACTAGAGGAGAGGAAGACAGCCAGCCATATTAGGCATGAGCATACAGAGGCTGACAGTAGGGCTGAACAACCCACCCCAATTCAGGGGAAAGTTTGATGGCGACTCAGACCAGCTATCCCTATTCCTTGATTCAGCTGATATCCACCTAGAATGCTATGGGCACCTCTATTATTATTATTATTTATTAAATTTATAAACCGTGCCACTCTCCTCAAAGGGACTCGGGGCGGTGCACAGGAAGTTAAAAAATAGAAAAAGCACAAACATGACAATAAATAGTACTAAAAATAAATTAAATCCCAATAGCCTGTGCTAAAAAATCCTAAAACCATTAAAATCCTAAAACTTTACCCTTAAAATCTGAATTAAAACAATTTAAACTTCAGTCTATAGCTTGATGGTGTGAAATTAGGCCAGGCCGGCAAGATGGAAGAAATGCATTTTCAGACTTTGGCAGAAGGAGCAGAGGTCCGTGATAGTTCTAAGTTCGGGGGGTAGGTCATTCCAGAGGGTTGGGCCCACCACAGAGAAGGCCCTTCCCCTGGGCATCATCCGCTGGCACTGCCTAGTGGACGGCACCCGGAGAAGTCCCTCTCTGTGGGAGCGGATCGGCCGAAGGGATGTATGAGGTAGGATACGATCCCGTAGATAACTAGGTCCCGTGCCATGGAGCGCTTTGAAGATGGTGATCAATACCTTAAAGCGCACCCGAAAGACCACAGGCAGCCAGTGCAGCTTGTGCAGGAGCGGTGTTATGTGGGAATACCTTGGGGCTCCCAAAATTCCTTGCGCAGTCACATTCTGAACTAACTGTAGTCTTCAGGTGCACCTTAAGGGAAGCCCCATGTAGAGAGCATTACAGTAGTCTAGGCGGGGTGTCACGAGCGCATGAGTGACTGTGCAGAGGGCGTCCCAGTCCAGAAGGGGACACAACTGGAGTACCAGGCGTACCTGGTAGGAAGCCCCTCTGGCCAAGGCTGTCAGATGATCTTCCATAGACAGCTGGGAATCCAGGAGGACATCTAAGTTGCATGCCCTATCCACAGGGGCTAGATGTTCACCCCCAATGGCCAGTGATGGAGTAAACTGGTTGTACCGGGGCGCTGGAAACCACAGCCACTCGGTCTTGGACGGGTTGAGTCGGAGTTTGTTACTTCCCATCCAGACCCGTATGGCCTCCACACATCACTTCAATGGCATTGTTTGGGTGGTTTGGGGTAGATATATACAGCTGTGTATCATCAGCGTACAGGTGGTATTCCACCCCAAAACCACGGATGATCTCGTCCAGCGGCTTCATATATGTGTTGAACAGGAGTGGCGAGAGGTCTGACTCCTGAGGCACCCCACATGTGAGGGGTCTCGAGGTCGACCTCTGCCCTCCTGCCAACACAAATTGCGACTGACCAGAGAGGTAGGAGGAGAACCACCGTAGAACGGTGCCCCTCATTCCCAACCCCTCCAGTCGATGCAATAGGATACCATGGTCGATGGTATCAAAAGACGCTGAGAGGTCTAATAGGACCAGAATGGAGGAACAACCCCCATCCCTGGCCCTCCAGAGATCATTCACCAACGCGACCAATGTCGTCTCGGTGCTGTACCCGGACCAGAAGCCGGACTGGCGCGGGTCTAGATAATCAATTTCCTCCAGGTGATGGGGAAACTTTTGTGCCACCACACTCTCTACAACCTTCACCAAAAAGTGAAGGTTGGAGACCGGACGATAATTTACTAACAATGTTGGGTCCAGGGAAGGCTTCTTGAGGAGGGGTCTCACCACCGCCTCTTTCAATGCGGCTGGCAAGAACCCCTCACTCAGCAAAGCATTCACTACTTCATGGAGCCAGCCTCGTATGACCTCCCAGGATGCCAGTACAAGCCAGGAGGGACATGGGTCCAATAAACATGTGGTGGATCTCAGTCACCTTCGTAACCTGTCCATATCCTCCAAAGTAACAGAATTGAACTCATCCCAGAAAACTGTCTCAAGACCTGCCTCTGATGATCCCTCCAGACTACTCTCAATGGAGGCCAACTCGCTCTAAATCTGAGTGATTTTATCCTGCAGATACTCTCCAAATTCCTCTGCTCTGCCCTGCAAAGGGGCTTCCCGTGGCCTCTGTTGAAGGAGGGAGTGGGTCACCCCAAACAGGGCGGCAGGGTCAGTGATGACATTTGGCCACTCTTATCGCCACTAGGTATGTCCTCAAATGGGATCTAACCTGTGTTCGATCAGATTCAGACTGTGTGGCCCTCCATCTCCTCTCTAGGCGTCTCTTGCGGCGTTTCATCACCCTCAGCTCCTCGGAAAACCAAGGAGCCTGGGTGTCTCGATGCTTGAGAGGCCACAAGGGCGTGACCTGGTCCAAGGCCCCCGTGGCCGCAGTTCACCATGCAGCCACTAGGTCCTCAGTCGGGGCCCATCCCCCAGAGCCATGGTGAGTACCATTGCAGAGGGTCTAGAGGGAGAAACAAGGGAATAGCTAGCAGCCCTCCACAAGAGGAGCCTCCCAACTGCAAGACATAGATGACTCTCTGCAACTGTTAGAGGCCAGGTTTGAGGACGGGGAGGAAAAGGACCCATATGTAGAAGAGGAACGCAGCAACATAAAGCAGAGGGCCTTCCCCTCAAAGAGCACATCCATGAATTTAGGAGGGTCATAGGAAGGTTACCCCCTTTTTCCAGAGTGGCTGCTGGTGCATTTTTTTCAGAATGAGCCTGGACAAGCAAATTGCCCAGGTAACCATGTACTGCGACATCCCAAATCGACTCTCTGAGTAGCAACAAGAGTCCACAGCAGACTATGTGTCAACAACATGAGAAAGCAACCAGGGACAAAAGAGAGAGGTCAACCTGACCTGAAACCACCCAGCCAGTGGGGAACCACAGCACCACAGCAGACCCTGAGACCAGCCCTCCATCCAAGTCCACTGAAATGTTACAGATGCGGGGGGATGGGCCACATGGCAGCTGCATGCCCAACCCCAAAACCAAGTCCAGATCCACCACCCAGGGCACGACCAGAACAAGGCCCAAACAGACCACCAACATGTCCAGGAAGACCCTCCAGGCTGCAAAGGCCCCTTCCCCCTCAGGCAAAAGTGGTGGAACCCCAGGCAATGACAACCAGTCACTCAAATCATATGACAGTGAGGACGAGGGAGAAAATGACCCAATAGTGGGTGAATCAATTCACCCTTTCCTTTTTCCAATATGCCTCACAGAGGCTGAACTGATTCTGATGGAATATCAGGACCCCACAGAAGTATTCAGTAAGATCGAGTGCAATGTTCTGCCTCCCCACTGGGAGACAGACTGTGCCATCAAAATCATCCCTAGGGCAAAACTACCCAAGCCATGACGCCCTGGGAAATGCAAGAGATGTGCAAATACATAGACAAAAACCTAGCAAGGGGGTTCATTGAGCCAGCCAAGCCATGGGTCATGGCACCAGTCCTCTTCAAAGAAAAAAAAAGATGGAACTATGAGATTGTGTGTGGACTTTCGAGGGATAAATGGGGTGTGCGTACACAACCTATACCCCCTCCCCCTCATGAAGGACATGCTATCTCATCTGGCCAAAGAAAAAGTCTTCACCAAACTTGACCTCAGAGAAGCATACTACTGAGTACATATTAGAGAGGGAGATGCCTAAATCATGGATGGAAGCAATAATATCGCTAATCCCGAAAGAAGAAACCAATTTACAAGAAATTCAAAATTACAGGCCAATTTCGTTATTAAATTCTGATGATAAAATATTTGCAGCAATTATGGCAGAAAGAATCAAACAAGTTTTAAATGAACAAATACACCCAGACCAAAATGAATTTTTACCTCACAGACACATTAAAAATAATACAAGAGTCATCCTAGACATAATAGAATATTATGAGGTGCATCCAGAAAAACAAATGGTGCTGGTTTTCCTTGACGCACAAAAACCATTTGACAATGTAATCTGGAAATTTATAATTACACTTTGGACAAGATGAAATTTGGAGAAAAATTTACAAAAATGATAGAAGGATTAACAGAGAAGATCAAAATAAAAAAGGAAGTCAGACAGGGATGTCTCCTTTGCTGTTTATATTGACTTTGGAAATTTTATTAAATGAAATTCGGAAGGATCAGGGTATGAAAGTAAAAAGCCTAACTGTGTATAAATTGAACAATTTATTGGCTAAAGCAGTCAGCCAGGAATTGGAATATCTGTTTAGATATGGCATTGAAGTGTCTTGGGTTCAAGAGTTGCAAGGATGATGGTTGCATATATAATGAAAAGTTACAAGATGGGGATTGTCACTTATTAGCATTTGTGGATGATCTTAGTTTCATTGCAAAAGATTGTAAAAGAATTTACTAATCATTGCCTTAATCATGGTCAGAAGCATATATTACACTTCTACCAAAGGAGGAGGCTGATTTGACACAAATCAAGAACTACAGACCCATTTCCTTGGTAAACTCAGATTATAAGTTATTTGCTTCAATATTAGCAGAACGACTTAAAAATATTAAAAAAGCTTTATCCACCCTGATCAAAATGTTTTTTTTTTTACCAAAGAGACATATTAAAGATAATATGAGGTGCACCCGGAGGCTTCAGCTAGTCCAGAATGCAGCCGCGCGAGCAATTATGGGGACCGCAAGGTCTACCCATGTAACACCGCTCTTGCGCGAGCTGCACTGGCTGCCTGTCGTCTTCCGGGTGCGCTTCAAGGTGCTAATCATCATCTTTAAAGCGCTCCATGGCTCGGGACCTAGCTATCTGCAGGATCGGATCCTGCCTCATACATCCTCACGGCCGATTCGCTCCCACAGAGAGGGGCTTCTCCGGGTGCCGTCCACTAGACTGTGTCAGCGGGCGACACCCAGGGGAAGGGCGCTCTCTGTGGCGGGCCCGGCCCTCTGGAACGACCTTCCCCCCGACATCAGGACAACTACGGACCTCCGCTCCTTCCGTCTTAAATTAAAAACTTACTTTTTCCGTCTGGCCGGCCTGGGATAGCCTCCTTGCCTTGGGATTTTATAGAATAGGTTTTAGTTTAATTGGGATTTTAGCACAGGGTTTATTTAATTGGTTCTTAAATTTTGTTGGTATATTTATTGTTGTTTGTTATTTATTGCTTTTATGCTACCTGTGCACCGCCCCGAGTCCCCATGGGGAGAGGGGGCGGTCTAGAAATAATAAATTTCATTTCATTTCATTTCATTCAACATTAGCAACTGGCGATTTATGTTTTTACAACTGGAACAGATGAATTTTGGCAAGAAATTTACCCAAGCCATATAAACCATATACCACAAACAAACAGCAAAGATAATGATAAATGGAGAACTGACAGAAACTATCAAAATAAAGAGAGGCATGAGACAAGGCTGCCCATTATCACCTCTACTTTTTGTTTTAACGTTAGAAGTTCTAAATAGAAAGATCAGAGAAGAGAAATAAATAAAAGGAATGAAAATTTTAAAAGAAGAATATAAACTACAAGCATTTGTAGATGACTTGGTTTTTATCCTTGAGGATCCATTAGAAACTGCACCCAAATTGATAGAAAGAATATGGAAAAGTAGCAGGTTTGAAAATAAATAAATTGAAGATTTTGACAAAGAATATATAATTAAGACAAAAGAAAGAATTGGTGGAGGCCTTGGAGATTCAAGTTACAAATTAGGTTAAATATTTGGGTATATATTTAACTGCTAGATGCAGTACACTTAAAGAGAACAACTATCTTAGACTCAAGCAGCAGATTGTGACTGATTTGGTGAAATGGGAAAACTTACATCAATGATAGGGAGAATATCTACCATCAAAATGAACATTTTACCTAGAATCCTATATTTGTTCCAGACAATCCCAATCAGATTGGGGAAAGACTACTTTTGACGAACTAAATAAAATAGTGTTGAAGTTTATCTGGCAGGGGAAAAAGCAAGAATAAAATCAAAATTGTTACAAGATGCTAGAATAAGAGGAGGATTGGGCCTACCTGATTGGGAATTATATTATCTGGCAACAAACTTGATGTGGGTTAAGTCATGGATAACATTAAGAAATTCTAGATTATTGAACGTAGAAGGACATGACTTACTGTTGGGATGGCATGCTTTTTTATGGTATAAGGCGGGGGTCTGCAAAGTTGGCTCTTTGAAGACTGGTGGACTTCAACTCCCAAAATTCCCCAGCCAGCCTAGCTAACTTTGCAGACCCCTGGTATAAGGGAACTAAAACACAGGGTGATTTTAGAAGACACAATATATGGGAGGCTTTGTTACTAAATTGGAAGAAGATCAAAAGGCAATACTACTTAAAAATTTCAGTCTGGCTATCAATTATCAAAGCTTTTTCATACCGAATAATATATAAAAAGGATCAAACAGATATGGTGAAATATTGAATGCAGAAAGTAAACTTAAATCTATGCAAGAGTTGAAGCGGGAAGAAATAGGAATGAATTGGTATTCATATGTGCAAATACAATCTAGCTATGATAAAGATCATAAAGTGGAAGGTTTTTATGATAAAATGACTGAACTAGATAAATTTTTGACAGGTACTGATGAAAAAGTAATTAACAAATTATATGGACACCTACTAGAGGAAAGAAGGAAGAACAAGTGAAAGAAACTATAACAGCGTAGGGAAAAAATTGAACATGGGATTGAACTAGAGAAATGGCAGACATTGTGGCCTCAAAATTATAAAATGACAATGTCAACAGCATATAAGGAAAATTTGTATAAGATGTTTTATAGATGGCACCTACCCCCAACGAGAATAGCAAGAATGTTCAAGAATAAATCAGAAAAGTGTTGGAAATGTCATCAGACACCGGGTTCATATTACCATATGTGGTGGACTTGCATTGAAGCTAAAAGATACTGGACTAAAATCCACAGGCAGTTGATACAAAAACACATAGACTCTAAACCAGAGATTTTTTTATTGGGAATTATACCAGAAACATATAATAAAGATTTGAAATATTTCATTGTAAATGTCTTAACAGCAGCTAGAATTGTATTTGCAAAAAATTGGAAAAATGAGAAAATACCAATGCAGGAGGAAGTTATTCGAAAATGGAATGTGCTGAAATGAGTAAATTGACATTTGAAATTAGAGAACAAGAAGATGAACAATTTTATAAGGTATAGAACTTGTTTTATCAGTGGCTAGATAAAAAAACATGGAAATGTAAAATGTTGGAGAAGTTTTTCACATTGTAAGAATAAAAGAATGAGATAGGTGATACTATAAAGACGTTTTATTATTAAATAGACTAATAATGATGTAATGGAATATTGGTATATACATGAATTGAATATTTAGAACATTTTGTTTAAAATGAAGGAACAACGATTATAGTTGAACATATGATGTATAATGATAACAAATGTACCTAGGTATACTCAACAGATAATCTGTGATTCTATATATAACTGAAAGTAGTGACGTAACAAATACAAAATGTTGGAGAATTCTTATATATTGCAAAAATAATAAGATGAGATAGGTGATTATGTAAAGACATATTATTATTGAATAGACAAATAAGGATGCAATGGAATATTGGTGTGTGTGTGTGTGTGTGTATTAGGTTTTTTGAGCTGATCAATAAATAAATGAGGGAAACTAGGATAGATCTATTTTGAACTATTTAGCTCTCATCAGCTAGCCATACCCTTACTGGGATTCGAACCAGGGAAGTATTACCTGTCTCAGCTGATCACGAAGAGAACCTGATGGCATAATGGCTAAGGCTTATGTCTAACATGTAATACAGCCCCAGTTCAAATCTCATTTGAACTTTTCCTGTGGCTGGAGCTGATTGGAGGTGCTTTTGGAGGGGGGGATTTAAAGACACAAAAAGGAACAGTAAGTAGTGGCTTACCGTGCCAAACGGGGCCAGCCTGGAAGACTGCCATTCCAACCTTTTCTGTCTGAGCTCCTGCTGAGGAGAGCCAAACCAACAGGAACAAGTGAGCACTGAATACTGCAATTGTTAAAATGGAGTCCGAGGGAGCAGCTGTAGTTATCTGCAACACTTGTGCCATGTTTCTGATTATGCCCAAGCGTGTGGAGAACTACACCTGCAGTAAGTGCAAGCTGGTTGCACTGCTAGAAGAGAAGGTCCAGCAGCTGGAGGCACGTATATCTAACCATCAGCAAATTAAGGAGCTTGAGCTGTTCTTGGACAGAGCAGAGCAGACTATCCTAGACAATGAAGAGACAGGGCACAGCTCTCAGGAAGAAGTAATTTCACTAACTCAAGAGGTAGATCCATGGAGGAATGTCACTCGAAGAAATAGAAGAGCAAGGGATCGCTCTGAGAGTCTGAATTTACAGAATCAACTTGAGGCTCCTTCCCCCATCACACCTGATGAGGAATGCACAGATGAACAACTGGTCCCACCTGAGGATCTCTCCTTCATCACACTTGGCGAGATACAGGAAGAAGAACAACAGGAACAAACTGAAGACCTCTCCCTTAATAAAGTTGATGAGGTGAATGAAGATGAACAGACTGCAAGAGAGAGGCTCCTTGTACTAGGTGATTCAATTATTAGAAAAACAGAGAGATGGATTTGTGATGTGCATGACAACCATGTAGTGACTTGCCTACCCGGTGCAAAGGCTGCAGACATCATGAGAAATCTAGATAGTTTGTTAGAGAGAACTGGGAAGGAGCCAGTGGTCGTGGTACACGATGGTACCAATGATGTTGGGAAGGCAAAGCAATCAGACCTGGAAGCCAAATTCAGGTTGCTAGGAAGAAGATTGAAGTCCTGGACTTCCAAGGTAGCATTTTCAGAAGTGCTGCCTGTTCCTCGTGCAAGACCCACCAGGCAGGTAGAGCTCAGATGCCTCAATGCGTGGATGAGGCGATGGTGTCAGGAGGAGGGCTTCAGATTTGTCAGGAACTGGAGAACATTTTGGGACAAGCCAAACCTGTTCAGGGGGGATGGGTTGCACTTGAACCATGATGAGACAAGATTGCTGGCACTCAACATCAAAAAGGCTGCAGAACAACTTTTAAACTGATAACTGGGGGAAAGCCGACAGGAGCTGAGCAGCATCCGGTTCGGGAAAGTGTTTACTTGAGTAGTGAGGAGGATGCAAAAATTACTGAGCAGAGCAAGGAGCCAGTCACCAGCACTCTAGCAGAAGGATGCAAGAAGCATCCTGCGAGAGTCTCCCCTCTCGCAGGCATGGAGACTCCCTTCTCGCAGTCTCCCTTTGCCTGCGAGAGTCTCCCCTCTCGCAGGCGTGGCCCCCTGGTCTAACACGGGCCCATCTCCAGGATGGACTGATTGTTCCTGAGAGGTGGGCGAAGCGCAAACTTAGCCGGTTTTAATCCAAATTTTTAATCCGGTTTTTAGGGGGTCCCAGGGTGGGGGGTGGGTTTGGGCAGTCAGAAGTGGGTCGGAGTATAGGACTGGCCGGCGGAACTAGGAAAAAGATGAGGTCTATTAAGGAGGGGGGTTGTTCCTATGGAGGGTTTTCCCATCTGTACAGTCCTGGGGAGGGGCAGGGGTGGCGGGAGACAAGGTGACCATAAAGAGTTGGGGATTCGTGGCCGCTGGTTACAAGCGGTCACTCGCCCCAATCCCCTGTACTCCCCTCGAGGGCTAGGTGGTCAAGGATTACTGAGCCAGGGCCCTAGTCTGATGTTTTGTAACGCCAGGTCCGTGGTGAACAAATCCCCCCTCATTAATGACCTAGTGTCAGAGGGGGACCCGGACCTGGTGGGAATAACAGAGACCTGGTTGGGCCCTGAGGGGGGTTTACCCCTCATGGATATGTGCCCACCAGGCTACTGTGCATTTCATCAGCCTCAGGCCTCTGGAAGGGGTGGAGGAGTGGCGATTATTGTTAGGGAAGGTCTTAAGCCGAGGGAGATCATTGTACCACAGACCACCGGCTGTGAGTCCCTCTACGTGAGGTGGGGCTTAGGGAGGCAGCTGGGCTTGCTGATTGTATACCTGGCTCCCCGCTATGTAACAGCAGCCCTGCCCAAGCTTCTTGAGGTGATTGCCGAGATGTCGGTTGAGACCCCCAGACTATTAGTCGTGGGGGACTTTAACTTGCCATCGGCGGGCGAGACATCCGAGGTAGCTCGGGAGTTCATGGCTTTCATGACAGCCATGGACCTGACCCAAGTAGTTCGGGCCCCCACCCACAACGGACGACACACGCTGGATCTGATTTTTGTCTCTGGCCAGTGGAGAAGTGATCTCAGAATCGGGGATTTAGTCATCTCACCCTTGTCGTGGACAGATCACTCTCTCCTTTGGCTGGACTTTCCAATCATCACACCCCACCGCAGGGAGGCGGAATCAGAAACACCTAGATGGTTCCGCCCCAGGCACCTGATGGATCCTGAAAGGTTCCAGATGGAGCTTGGGCCAGCACCTGTAGCCTTGACCCGTGACACGACTAAGGACCTAGTGGCCGCATGGTTTAATGCTGCCATGGGGGCCTTGGACTGTGTCGCACTTTTGTGGCCTCTCACGCGGCGTCGCCTCACCCAGGCTCCCTGGTTTACCGAGGAGCTGAGGGAGATGAAACGCCGCAAGAGAGGTGGAGATCCTCTCGGTCCGAATCCGACCGAACACTAGTGAGAGCCCATTTGAGGACTTACTTAGCGGCAATGAGGGTGGCCAGACATGAGTATTGTGCCACCCTCATTGCATCCGCAGATAACCGCCTGGTGGCCCTGTTTGGGATAACCCGCTCCCTCTTTCAACAGAGGCCACGGGAAGCAGGGCCGTGCTGAGGAATTTGGTGAATATCTGCTGGATAAAATCGCTCAGATCCGGATCGGGCTGCCCTCCACAGACAGTAGTCTAGAGGAAGTTCCCAGGTCTTGAGACAGTTTTATGGGAGGACTTTGGCTTTGTTGCTGCTGATGATATGGACAGGCTGTCGAGGAGACTAAAGGCCACCACATGTTTATTGGACCCGTGTCCCTCCTGGCTTGTACTGGCATCCTGGGAGGTGACACGAGGCTAGCTCCAGGACATAGTGAATGCTTCTTTGAGTGAGGGGTTTTTGCCTACCGCCTTGAAGGAGGCGGTGGTGAGACCCCTCCTCAAGAAGCCTTCCCTGGACCCAGCATTATTGGAGAATTACCATCCGGTCTCCAACCTTCACTTTCTAGCGAAGGTTGTAGAGAGTGTGGTGGCACTGCAGTTTCCTCGCCTCCTGGAGGAAATTGATTATCTAGACCCATGCCAGTCCGGCTTTCGACCCGGTCATAGCACCGAAACGGCATTGGTCGCGTTGATGGATGATCTCTGGAAGGCGCGGGATAGAGGTTGTTCCGCTATCCTCATCCTGTTAGACCTCTCAGCAGCTTTTGATACCATCAACCATGGTATCCTATTGCACCGACTCGGGGGGTTGGGGGTGGGAGGCACCATTTTATGGTGGTTCTCTTCCTACCTCTCTGGTTGGTCGCAATTCGTGTTGACAGGGGGGCAGAGGTCGACTTCTAGGCCCCTCACATGTGGGGTGCCGCAGGGGTCGGTCCTCTCACCACTCCTGTTCAACATGTATATGAAGCCACTGGGTGAGATCATCCGTGGTTTTGGGGTAGAATACCATCTGTACACTGATGACACTCAGCTGTACATCTCTACCCCAAACCACCCCAACAATGCCGTTGAGGTGATGTCCCGGTGTTTGGAGGCCGTACAGATCTGGATGGGCAGCAACAAACTCAAACTCAACCCGTCCAAGACCAAGTGGCTGTGATTTCTGGCCTCCCGGTTTAGCCAGTTGACACCATCACTGGTCATGGGGGGCGAAGTACTGGCCCCTGTGGAGAGGGCACGCAATTTAGGAGTCCTCCTGGATTCCTGGCTATCCCTGGAGGATCAGGTGGTGGCCATGGCCAGGGCGGCGTTTTACCAGGTTCGCTTGGTCTGCCAATTGCACCCCTTACTTGACCGGGAGGCCATTCGTGCAGTCACTCAAGCGCTCGTGATTTCTCGCCTGGACTACTGTAACGCTCTCTACATGGGGCTCCTCTTGAGATGCACTCAGAGGTTGCAGTTCAGTGGTGGGTTTCTGCAGGCTCGCACCTACTCGCGAGAGCCCGTTAGTGAAATTTAGAGAACTGGTGAGAGGGGGTTCCACTGGCATACCTGGAAGTAAATCTGGCCCACCGCTGCCAGTGACCCAATGGGAAGGAAAGGAAAGGAAAGGAAAGGAAGAAAGAAAGAAAGAAAGAAAGAAAGAAAGAAAGAAAGAAAGAAAGAAAGAAAGAAAGAAAGAAAGAAAGAAAGAATTTATCATCACAATTGAGTCCAAAATTTTGGTTGCTAAGCAAGAGCGTTCTTAAATGAGTTTCACCACATTTTAAAAGGTGGCCACTCCCACCCTGTCACATGACTGCCAAGCCATGCCCACAAAATAGGCCACACCTAGAGAGTAGGTTCTAAAAAATTTGAAACCCACCACTGTTGCAGTTGGTCCAGAATGCGGCCGCGCGTGTGATTATGGGTGCTTCAAGGCAATCCCACATAACACTGCGGTTAAAAACGCACTTCTTCCAACAAGCCGGCCTGGCATGATTTTACTCGACACTGTACTGCTTTTACTTGACCAAAGTTTTAATTCAGGGGTTTTAATATGGGTTTTAGCGCAGGGTGGGCTTAATTTAATTCAGTTTTAAGAATGTTTATATTCTTGTATATATGTATATTTATATTTTATATTCCCTGTGCGCTGCCCCGAGTCCCTATGTGGTGAGATGGGTGCGGCTTATAAAAACGATTAATAAATGAATAAATAAAGCAGTCTAAGGATGCAACTGGACTCAAAAGACTGCATCAGAAAAGTATATATAAATGCATGTATGCAAATGCCAGAAGCCTCCGGAACAAAATAGAGGAGCTGGAATACTTAGCAATAGACAAAAAATATTGATATTATTGGTATCACTGAAACCTGGTGGATGGATGATAACCAATGGGATACAGTCATCCCAGCCTACAAACTGTACAGGAAGGACAGGAAGGGGCAAACGGGAGGTGGTGTAGCCTTGTATGTCAAAGAAGAGATAAAGTCATATGAATTGGCATATCGAGGTGATTTAGGGTCCTAACAAGGAGAAGGGCGGGGTATAAATTTAATTTAATTTAGAGTCACCACTAGAAACTCTGTGGGTAAGACTATCAGGCCAAAAGAATGGTCTAACAGTAGGCATATGTTATCGGCCTCCGACCCAAGCCCCTGAGAGAGACTGGCAGTTGGAGAATGTTGTAGAGGAGGCATCAAAAAAGGGAAGCCTGGTTATAATGGGGGATTTCAATTATCCTCACATAGACTGGGCGAACTGTTGTTCAGCACATGACAAAGAGATAAAGTTCCTAGATATGCTAAATGATTGTTCCATGGAACAGATGGTTGAAGACCCAATTAGAGGTACAAGAATCCTTGACTTGGTTCTGAGCAATATACAGGATCTGATACAAAATGTTAATGTGACTGATCCAATAGGGAACAGTGACCACAACACAATTATTTTTAACTTAATCATAGACTGCAAATCACCGATAAAATCTAACACAGAGACCTTAAATTTTCATAAAGGAAATTTCCCGAAGATGAGGAAACTAGTCAAAGAGAAGCTGAAAGGGAGAATTGAGAAAGTCCAAACATGAGGCATGGAGGCTGCTGACAAAAACAATAACAGAGGCCCAATTGGAATGTATACCTAAAAGGAAAAAGGGCACCGGCAGGTTCATGAGGACTCTGATGGGGCTTACAGGAGCTGTTCAGGAAGTGATCAAAAGCAAGAAAAGCTAATTTAAAAGATGGAAGGCTTCTCCAAACGAGGACAACAGGCAGAAACATAAATCCTGGTGGAACAAATGCAAGGCAACAATCAGGAAAGCAAAGCAAGACTTTGAGGAGCGTTTAGCTAAAAACACTCAAAGAAATAACAAGGACTTCTTTAAATACATTAGAAGTAAGAACCCAACTGGGAAGACCATTGGACCATTAGATGACAATGGGAGGCAAGGGATTATTAAGGAAACAGAGATTGCAGAGAGACTCAATGAATTCTTTTTTTTAAAAAAATTTTTTATGTTTTACAATATTCCACCCAGTGCTATACAAAACGAAGATATTCGTTGAAGATATTCTTCGGATATCTTCAATTATCTTTAGGATCTCCAAAATCCACGTTCTCTGGGTACAGGTGTCGAGGCATCCAAAGTTCCAAGTGCATAGTCCACAAATGGCTTCCAAGTCTTCCAGAAAATGTCTTTTTTATAGACCCCCTCTCTAAATTTAATATCACATGTCATTTTATCATTTAAAGCTAATTTCCACATTTCACAATACCACTCTTCTATTTTAATATTTACCTCTATTTTCCAGTATCTTGCTATTATAATTCTACCCATTATAATCATAATTCTAATCAATTCTTTCTCATATTTTGTTAATTTATATTCCTTAATTATCAATAATAATATAGTTTCTGATCTCAATGTTATTCTTTTCTTCATCATTTCAAACATCGTTTTCTCCAATTGTTGCCAAAACTTTTTAATTTTTCCACATTTATACCACATATGTTCATAAGTTCCCAATTCCATGTTACATCTCCAACATTTATTACTAATTTTTTTATCCATCAATGATAACCTTAATGGAGTCCAATACCATTTCCAAACAACCTTAAAGTTGTGCTCTTTAATCCTTATAGACAAAATCCTCATAATTCGACTCTTCCAATTCACATTCCAGTCCGAATCTAATATTTTGATCTTGAGTTCTTCCTCCCAATTCGTCTTCATTACCATTTGTGGATTTCCATCAAAGTTTATAATCTTATATATCTTACTAACGAGTCCCTTTAACCCAATTTCATCCTTGATAATTTGAGATACTAAGCTTTCAAATTCAGTTTTACTTCTACTTATTTTGCATGTTCCCCTTACTTTCATAGTCCATTTTTCTACCTGTATTTTTTCAAACCAATTCAGCTCCAATTTTTCAATTATTTCTTTTTTTCTGCTCTCGGTTTCTAAAGCTCTTAACCAATTTACTATGCTTCCTATATTTTCATCCTCAATTAGTTTATCTCGACTTATATTGGTTTTAATCGGCCAACTTCCAAGTATCTTCCCCAAGAAGGATATGTCCGGAATCAATATTTTAACAAATTTATTCCAAATTTTACTCAATCCCTTTAACCAATAACTGTTGATTGCCTTTTTTGTTTTTACTTTATCTAAAAACCATGTAAGACCAAATCTCTTAATGTCCTTTAACTCTAGATCTCCCCAATGACCGTCTCCTTCTTTAAGTATTTTTATCACAGTTCGAATATTATAGGCCCGATAATAATTAAGTAGATTGGGAATTCCCAATCCACCTTCCTTTTGATTTTGATACCACATTTTCTTCATTAATCTAGGTCTTTTCCCACCATTGCAAAATTTATCTAATTTCTTCTGATATCCTTCCATATCTTTCTCTGTCAAATTTAATGGTAGCATCTCAAATAAAAAATTAAACTTTGGTAACAACATCATCTTACACATTGCAATTCTGCCAAACCAAGACAACTTTATCTCTTTATAAAGTTATCTTCTTCTCTACTTCATTCAATATCACATCATAATTAATTTTTTTCAATTCTCTAACTTTAAGTGAAAGTGTTATTCCCAAATATTTCAATGTATTTTTAATTCTTATCCCAAATTGTTCTTGCGTACTCTCCCACTCCTTACCATTTTTGTTCATTAATAATTCGGATTTTGACCAATTTACCTTTAAACCTGTCATTTCTTCAAATTCTTTCAAATGTTTATTTATCCTCTTCAAATCTTTCTCTATATCTTTCAGAATAATCAAGGTATCATCCGCGTACAAATTTATCTTATATCCCTTGTACCCTTCCAGTTCTTCATCTTTTTCTATTAATTTAGTCAAAACTTCCATAACTAATAAAAATAGTGTTGGGGACAAGGGACATCCCTGTCTCGTGCCTGCTTCCAATTTAATCTCTCCCGTCATTATTCCATTCACCCTCACTTTTGCACTACTTTTTTGATACAGTTTTGAAATAACATGTATAAATCTATTACCAAAGCCTAATGCCTCAATAATTACTTTGATAGTTTCCCATTGTACAGAATCAAAGGCTTTAAAAATATCTAGTGATACTATACCTATTTTATCACCATTACTCTCAGCTACATCTATAATATTTAATACTCTTCTAATTATGTCACTCATATATCTACCTTTAACAAAACCTACTTGATTATAGCTTATATACTTGTCTATAAATCTATTTAATCTATTACTTATAATGGCAGTAAATATTTTTGCATCTTGGTTAATTAAAGAAATGGGTCGATAGGACTCGATCCTCTCCAGATCTTTATCTGGTTTAGGAATTATGGATATTACCGTTCTATTCCATGACATCGGGACTTCTCCACCGTGTAAAATTCCATTAAATAATTTTTGCAGTTTTGGTATTATTATTTCTTTAAAGTCTTTATAAAATTCAGCAGGTAATCCATCTTCACCTGGAGTCTTCCCTAATTTTATCTCTTGTATTCTTTCATTAATCTCATCTTGTGTTATATCTCCTTCCATCAAATCCTTATATGTTTGATCTATTTTCACAGCATATTTTCCAAGATGATTTTTCAATTTTTCCAAATCAATTGATTTCTTTGAATATAATTTTTGAAAAAAATTCCTAACTACTTCACATTTCTCCAGTCTCTTATAACATCTTGTACCTTTTTCATCTATCAGAGAGCCAATTTCTCTCTTTTCACTTTTATTTTTCACCATCCTTGCTAATAACCTAGAGTTTTTATTACTAAATTCAAAGAAATCCCTATTTAAATATCTTATATTTTTTTAACCCGTTCTATATCTTCTTCTATCAATTTAGTTTTTAGTAAATTCAATTCCTCCAAACATTTTTTATCTTTCGTAAGTAAAAATTGGTTCTCCAATACCTTAATTTGTCTTGTGTCCTGTTCCATTTTACTTCTATATTCTCTATATTTCCTGCTTGACAACTTAATGCTTTCTCCTCTAAATACTGCCTTCATCGTGTCCCAAACAATTTCAAATTTAACCTCTCCATTATCATTCAGTCTCCAACTTTCCTCCCATTTTTTAAGTATCCATGTTTTATCCTCCTCCTTTTTATACAATTTTTCATCATATCTCCAACCTCTTTCTTTTTTTCCAATATTGAAGTCTATTTCCATCAGACTGCATGGTCAGAGTCCTTGAAAATTCCCACGTCTATTCTATCTATATTATTCAACAGGTCTTTAGAGACGAAAATATAATCAATTCTTGAATATGTATTATATACCTTAGAGCAAAAAGTATACACTCTTTCAGTACCTTTCAACTCCCTCCAGACATCTACCACACTATTTCGAAGCATCCATTTATTTAAAATTTCCCCTTTATTTGTTTCTCTAAAGCGGGTGGGATTAGTACTATCTATTTTGTCTCTAATTAAATTAAAATCCCCAGCCACAATCACTTTCCCTACACTTTCAGTTTCCAAAATCTTAGTTATTTTATCAAGGAATCCCTTTTGTTTTTCATTCGGTAGATATAAGTGTCACTTTTTGCTCGTTAATATTCCCTACAATTATTAAATATCTTCCTTCATCGTCTCTAATTACTTGTTTTTTTTCAAAATATACCCTATTTGATATCGATGTTGCCACCCCTCTGGCTTTGGAAGTTCCGAAAGATTTTTCATAAATTTGCATACCCTTTATATTCATTCTATTTAAATCCTCAGATTTTTGATGAGTTTCCTGCAAAAATAATATGTCTGGTAAGTCCCTTTTAATTTTAAGCTCCAATCTCCTCCTCTTTATTTGATTCCCTGTGCCCTTCACGTTCCATGTCATTATTTTTATAAACCACATTTAAACGGTAACTTTTTTAGTCCTAGCCCCTCTAACGATGCATTTTAAACACTTTAATCCACATTTTGTTCTGTGAAAACGCCCTACGAAGTGGAGAAAACGTCCTCACCTCATCCGTCCATAACCACGCCCCCAGACTCAATGAATTCTTTGCTTCAGTATTCACTGAAGAAGACAGAGATCACATGCCCAAAACAGAGCCTATCTTCGTAGGGAGGGAAACTGAGGAATTAACCCAGATAGAAATACCCAGGGAGTAGGTCCTTGCATGTCTTGTTAAACTAAACACTAACAAATCACCAGGACCAGATGGCATCCATCCACGAGTTCTCAAGGAACTTAAAGATGAAATTACTGATGTCCTTGCCAAAATATATAATCTTTCCCTCAAATCAGGCCTTGTGCCGGATGACTGGAAGGTAGCAAATATAACACCAATCTTCAAAAAAAGATCCAGAGGTGATCCAGGAAATTACCGAGGTAAAGTGATGGAAACCATTTTAAAAGATAAAATTAATAGGCACATAGAAGAGAAGGCGCTGCTGAAGGACAGCCAACATGGCTTTTGCAAGGGCAAATCATGCCTCACTAATCTGCTGGAATTTTTTGAGAGTGTCAACAAGCACATGGACAAGGGAGATCCAGTTGACATTGTTTATCTGGACTTTCAGAAGGCCTTTGACAAGGTCCCGCACCAAAGGCTCTTAAATAAGCTTGCCAGTCATGGAATAAAGGCACAGGCCTTGTCCTGGATTAGCAACTGGCTAAGGGACAGGAAACAGAGTGTAGCATTAAATGGACACCTCCAGGTGGAGGGAGGTAAAGAGTGGCGTCCCCCAAGGTTCACTACTGGGACCCCTGCTTTTCAACCTTTTCATAAATGATCTAGAAGTAGGAGTAAACAGCAAGGTAGCCACATTCGCCAACGACACTAAATTATACAGGGTAGTAAAAACTGAGAGAGAATGTGAGGAGCTCCAGAGGGATCTCTTGACATTGGGGGAGTGGGCAAACCAGTGGCAAATGCGCTTCAACATTAGTAAGTGTAGAGTGATGCACATTGGGGGAAAAAACCCCAACTACATCGATAAACTGATGGGGTCTGAACTCCTTGCAACTAACCAGGAAAGGGACCTTGGTGTCCTGGTGAACAGCTCAATGAAGGTGAAAAAAGCAAACTCATTGCTAGGGATCATTAGGACGGGTATAGAAAATAAGTCAGCAAGTGTCATTTTGCCTCTATAAATCTATGGTGAGGCCCCATCTGGAGTATTGTGTACAGTTCTGGTCACCATACCTTCAGAAGGATATTATGGAAATGGAAAAGGTGCAGAGGAGGGCAACCAGAATGATTAGGGGGCTGGAACACCTTCCTTACCATCTGAGGCTGCAACGGCTGGGCCTCTTCACTCTAGAACGACAATGCCTGAGAGGTGACCTGATTGAAGTCTATAAAATCATGCAGTGTGGACAAAGTAGAAAAGGAAAAACTGTTTTCCCTATCACACAACACTAGAACTAGGGGGCACTCCATGAAACTTTTGATAACTAGACCTCAAACTAATAAGAGGAAGTACTTTTTTTTTTTTTTTAATATTGAAAAAGTTTTATTGGTTTTACATTTTTTAACAGGGTAGGGTAATGGTTACAAAGAAATTTTGAGAGCATTCACGTCAGAGTCGTCGGACCTTCCGAGACCTCAAAATACACATTAAAAAAGTTAACATAGAAAACATTTTCCATACCACTACAAGATGAAAGCAAGTACATTTACCTAAATTCTCCCTTCCATGCTGTCAGACATTTACAAAAAGTCCGGATAGAAATATTATGCAAAATTGTTCAAGAAAAATCAAGGCAAAGTTATTTTTTTGATCTAAGTCTTTTGGCTATTGTATCTTCTTTCTCTCCTCCCTGGCCCCCCGCGGGCGGGGCCGTGGCCCCCTCCGTCCCCCCTGAATCTTCCCCCAGGGCAGAGGAATGTTTTTTAAGAAAGGCTTCCGCCTCAGCAACTGTTTTAATCCTCACTCTTCCTCCTTCCCAGAACACCAGCATCCCTTCAGGTGTCATCCACTTGAACCAAATCCCATGATCAAACAAGGTTTTAGACAAGAAGGAAAATTTCCTTCTTGAATCTCTAATTTTTCTAGGGATCTGCTTCAAGATAGTGACCGTTTCTCGTTGATAAGTTAAAGGTTTCTCTCTCTGCGCTTTCAGGATTTCCTCTCTGGTTGACCTTCTAACAAATTTCACATGTATCTCTCTAGGCACTTCATTCATCCTGGCATATGCAGAATTAATTCTGTAGGCTAGGTCAATGTCCCCCCTGATCTCATCCTTAGGTTTTTGTAAATAGTCTGCTAAAATTGTACTCATAAGATCAGGCAGGCATTCACCAGATTCCTCAAGAACATTCTGAAATCTCAAAAAATATGTCATTCTTTCCATATCTATCCTAGACACATGCCCATTTATTTCCCCCACCTCATTAGAAACATTTTTAATCTCTCCCTTAGCCCCCTCCAACCCTCCTTCCAATTCTTCATTCTTCTGTGTATTCTCCAACACTTGCTTCCGGGTATCCAATAGCTCCTTTTTGAAAGTACTATTTTCAGCCCTCTGGGCCTTTATTTCTGATATCAAAGTTTGCATAGAGGTTTCAAGAGAAGCCATCCTTTGTTCCAAATTTACAAGTGCTGCTTCTTGTGCCATGGTTAAAAGTTAGAGTCACTGCCACTAAGATGGCGTTTTCCAGGTGGGGCTGGTGGGGCAGATCAGGAGCTCAGTTCAGTTCAGGGCTGTGAAGTTGCAAACAATTCAGGAACCAAAAGAGACACAATTTCCCAAATCAGCAAATAGTAATAACGAAGGTATTCCAAAGAAGAAATCACAAATCCATCAAGAGCAATTTTTTTTTCAAAAATCCAGAGAGAGTCCTGCTTTCAAAGAGACGCTGGAAATTTTCCTTAGTTGAAATAGTCAGGCAGGGACAAAGAGAAGCCACTTCCACCGCCCATCTCAGAGCCAGAGGGAGAGAGTAGCAAAATAAGAATTTTTTAACCAGCCAGACCTAGAAACAATGTTGCAAAGAATCGCATTCCACTTTCCCTTGTTAAAGACCGTCCGGAGTGAAAGTTTCCGCTTTCTCTTTGCAGAGAAGCCATTTTAACGTGCCGCTTAAATCCGAGGGTTTTTTTTAAAAAAAATAAACACCCCCCTCCCAGTTCGTTCAGCCTGGCTGGCAGCAGAAAAAAAAAGTTTTTTAAAAACTCACTCTCTCCTCGCAGCTGAAGCCTCGGGAGTCCTTCGACTGAGCCGATCAGCCCTCCTCATTATTATGAATGGCGCCGTCTTCCTTAGGCGAAGGGAGAACCCCCCGCTAGCATGTTCTCCCTCACCTGAGCCGCGCCGGGAGCCACTTCCTCCACCGCCGTGGGGGGGGGCGCCCCCCGACGAGCCGGCCCTACGGGAGACCCTCAAACAAGAGGAGTCTTGCCCCCGTTGGGGGGCAGAAGAAGAAACAAAGCGGCGAGCGAGCGCTAGGCTCGCCCGTCGCCGCAGGAGCCGGAACCGGAAGCCCAAGAGGAAGTACTTTTTCACCCAGAGGATCACTGGTCTATGGAACTCCCTGCCAGAAGAAGTGATGACAGCTGTCAGTCTCAACACCTTTAAGAAAGGATTAGATGAGGGGGACTTCCAGTTGTGCCGCGGTCTGCCGCTGACGGTCAACCCAGCCGCCTGTAAAGAGGCGTTTCGCACATGAGAAACGTCTCGCAAAACTCCAAGCCTTTGAAGCACTTGTGAGCTGAGAGGGTAGCTGTTGGTTGAGTCCTCTGTGTGACCCCCAGAAGGTATTTATGCCTCTGGGAAGTTAACAGGGCGTGACTCCCTTTACAAGCTGCCGGACCTCCGGGTGATTGGGAATTTCTGCTTTCAGCAGAACTAGGCATTCACGGCCAACACTTTTACTATCTAACACCAAACCGCAAGTATTTATTTATTCCCTGCTGACTATCAAAGTAGTCACAGTGTTGAAGTTAGAATTACTTTGAAGTGAGAAAAGGGAAAAAAATGGCGCTTGCTCTCAGTGGAAAGTAGCTGAAAATGGAAGCAATTCGGTTTGTGTATTCTAATACGTTATAAAGTAATAAAGCCTGCTGGAGATTCAAGGGAATTTTTTTTTTTGATCTGGGGAATCTTTTGAGAAAAGTTGGCAGATTCTGCACGGGGTAAGATGTCAACAAAACAAGGAGCCACACCCCTGCAAGCTCAGACAAAGACAGAAGGTCTCCAAGATTTAAAAGACTTTATAAGCAGAGAGATCAAGAGATCTGAGCAAGAAATTAAAGAAATTATTCAAGAAAAGTTTGAATTAGTTAATAAAGATATTCAAACAGTGGTGAAAGGCCTCTCTGATGTAATTTTGAAGGTGGATAAAAAAGTGGAAAGACTTGCTTCAGACGTGGAGGTTAAATTTAAGGAATCTGATTTAAAATTTACAGAAGCCGATGGAAAAATTCAAAAGTTGGATAATGAGATTACGATGATGCAATTCAGATCTATGGAATTTGCTATTAGGCTCAGAGGAATAAGAGAGAATAGTAGGGAGGATCTTAGAAAAGTTTGTGCTGATACTTTGGCAGTGTTATTGAAATTTGAAGATCCTGATGAGATTCTTTATAAAATTGACAAGGTTTACAGAGTCAATTCTCGTGTGGCAGTACAAAGGCAACTACCTAGAGATGTGGTAGGAGAATAATCCTACTTTATAGGAGAATAAGAAATGATATCTTGCAAAAGTCATTTCTTTCTGCTGTTCAAATTGATGGAACTGAGATTGGCGTTTATAAGGAGTTGCCACCCAAAATGTTAAAGGATAGAAAAGATTTTGGATTTCTGGTGGCAGAACTGCAAAAGCGGCAAATTCAATATTGGTGGGATGCGCCAACTGGTATAATATTGAGGATTCAAGGAGTGAGATACCGTTTAAATACTATAGCAAAAGCAGAAGAGTTTTATTATAATGTTCTGAAAGTGGGTTCTACATCTCCACATACATCTTCACCAGTAGACAAGGAGACTGAAGCACAGAGGCAGTTTGACCAGGAGACTGAGGAACAAATAAGAAAGACGCAAAAAGAAAGGGCGGCCCAAGGAGCTGTAGGTGGTATTGTGGTTGATCCTTTCGAGCCATCGCCAGTCTCTTTTTTGGATGAAACATTAAAGACTGTTACAGAAGAGGCGCTGGATTTCGAATTGCGAACAAGCACACTGGAGGAGCAACATATAACTAGATCCATCTCTAAGCAAATTCAGAAAGCACAGCAACAGGGAAGATCTTACCCACAACGAGCTAAGAAGGTCAAGGGATAGGAGCAAGCTGAAGACATGGGACGAGCAAAGCCGAAGACTACTTCTCCACAACGGGATCTTCAGCAATTGCTTTCAACACTTTAGACCAGTACAAATGATGCTTAAATTTCTGTCTTGGAATGTGAACGGCCTGAACTCTCCACAAAAGAGGAAGAAAGTATTTCATTATCTGAAACAATTTAATAATGATGTTATTTCTTTGCAAGAAACCCATAGTAAGGTGCAAGATCAGAAATATTTGATAAATTCAAGATTGGGAATTCAATTTGTGGCTTCAAATTCAAAGAAGAAGAATGGGATGGTGATATACATAAATAAAAGGCTATCAGCTAAAATTATAGCGGATGACTGTGGAAGATACATAGCAATTGAACTTTATACAGAGAATGGCCCCATTTTGGTGGTAGGAATATATGCCCCAAACCAGCAACAAGAAAGTTTTTATAAGATGCTCCATTCGAAAATCCTAGAATGGGATTTTTCAAGTATTTTGATTATGGGAGACTGGAATGGAGTAATTCAACCGAGAAAGGATAAAAAGAGTTTGGCTAAATTAGGTGGTAAATTACCACAAGCTTTTTTTGAAATGCAAGAGGATTTGGAAATGAAAGATATTTGGAGAGTGCACAATCCAAATGAGTTGGATTTCACTTTTTACTCAGATAGGGATAAATCTTTTTCTAGGATAGATTTCTTTTTGACAACAGTTGACTTACTTCCTAAAATAAAGGAAACAAAGATATTTCCCAGGACATTAACTGATCATAGCCCGGTATGGATGGAAATTGAGATGGGAAAGAGAGAAAGAAGATCCTGGAGGCTAAATGAAAATCTATTTAGATACGAAAAAAATGTAAGCGAACTTAAAAAGCATATAAAGGAATTTTTTTAATTGAATCTAAATAAAGGTACCCCTATTGAAATAGTTTGGGACGCAGGTAAAGCATACATGCGAGGAGTCCTGATACAAATGAATTTTAAACACAAACAAAATAGACAGAAAAAGAGAATAGAGTTGGAAAAAGAGATAAAGAAGAAAGAACAGTTATTGATTAAAAAATCCAACAGACAGGAAGTTACAAGCAATTATAAATCTTTTGAAGGATCAATTTCAAATGCTTATAGCGGAACAAACAGCAACCAACTTACAATTCGCAAAACATAATACTGTCACTAATGCCAACAAGCCGGGCAGATGGTTGGCTTATACATTGAGAAAACAATTGAGTACAAGAACTATTGATTGTGTTCAGCATGGTGAGAAGGAAGTTCATCAACAAGAATTAATTAAAAAGGCTTTCCTGGATTATTATACTAAGTTATATGCTAAGGATAACATACAAAATAATCTTATAGATAAATATTTAGAAGGAAAAAGGGTTACAAAAGTCTCCTTGGTCCAAAAGGCAAACCTGGATCAATTAATAGCCATCGAGGAGATTAGCTTTGCTATAAAGCAATTGAAACCAGCTAAAGCTCCAGGGACCAATGGTTTAACTGCAGTTTATTATAAAACTTTACAAGCAGAAATGATTGAACATCTTAAAGATTTATTTTGTAATATACAGCAAGGTGGCAAAATACCTTCCTCATGGAAAGCGGCTTTTGTATCACTGATACGAAAAGAAGAAGCAGGCCCTAAGAAACTAGAAAATTATAGACCAATATCTCTTCTAAACACGGATTATAAAATTTTTGCAAAAGTATTAGTCAGCAGATTGATGCCAGTTATCCAAGAGGTAATTCATCACGACCAAGCAGGATTTATCGAAGGAAGATACATGAAGGAGAATGTCAGGCAAATTATAGATTTACTGGACTATTTAGACAAGAATAAACAGATCCCTGCAGTGCTGTTTTTTTGGATGCGGAAAAGGCCTTTGATCGAGTGAATTGGAATTTTATAATAAAGACTTTGGAAAAAATGGATTTGGGGGTTTGGTTTATACAGGCGATTGGAGCAATATATCAAGAACAATCTGCACAACTTATTATTAATGGAAGCTTGTCAAAGAACTTTAATATACACAAAGGTACAAGACAGGGTTGTCCATTATCCCCATTGTAATTTATTTTAACCTTAGAAGTCTTGTTGAATACTATACGGGACTCGAATTTCTTGAATGGAATAGCTATAAGGCAAGAGGAATACAGAACCAGGGCATTTGCAGATGATCTGGTTGTTACCCTAACACGACCGATGAAATCAATAATCCAGATGAAAGACATTATAGAGGAATATGGCTTGGTATCCGGATTCAGATTGAATTACAAAAAGACTAAAATGATTGTTAAAAACCTGACAGAGATTCAAAAAAAGAAACTTGAAAGGGTGGCAGGTTTTGAAATAGTGTCAAAGGTTAAATATTTAGGAATACAAGTCGCAGACTCAAATATAAAACTATTCCAAAATAACTACAAGGTGCTGTGGGAAAAGATACAAAAAGATTTGCAAACCTGGAAAAAATTACAGTTATCTTTGCTTGGAAGAATATCAGCAATTAAAATGAATGTTTTACCTAGAGTTATCTTTCTGTTTCAAATGATACCGGTGCTTAAATCTGACAAGCAATTGTTAGAATGGCAAAAAACGTTGAATAAATTTGTTTGGAATGAGAAAAAACCGAGAGTGAAATTGAAAATTATGCAAGATACTCGTGAAAGAGGTGGGCTTAAACTTCCAAACCTTCTATTGTATTATGAAGCAGCTGCATTGACACAAATAACCGATTGGTTTGGAAAAACAAAAACTGAATTGTCGAATATAGAAAGCCACGATCTCGATTTGGGATGGCATGCATACTTATTCTATGATCATAAAGTGGATAAAGTGTTTAACAGTCACATACCTAGAAGTGCCTTGATGAGAATCTGGAAGAAGCACCGATCCAATTGGGATTATAAAATTCTGTTTTATTTATTTATATTTTTTATCAAATTTATACCCCACCCTTCTCCTTCTTAGGACCCAGGGCGGCGCACAGGCATTATTTAAAACCACAAAATACAATATACATCAATTAAAATATATTAAATTAATTAAACCCGTGGTAAATCCCATATTAAAACCTTACCAAATTATAATTTATGTTTAAAAAGTCAGAAAATGGGGGGCTATCCTAGGCCGGCTTGTTGGAATAAATGTGTCTTATGTTGGAGATGTGTTTAGATGCTACATATTACCATATATGGTGGACTTGCAAGAAAGTTAAGGCTTTCTGGATAAAAATTTGGTGGGTTATGCAAAATGTTTTGAAGAAAAAAATACAATTTACTCCACAACTGTTTTTACTGGGTATAGTTAGGGATTTTACATTGAGGGAAACAAAATTGATTCTGTATATGGTGACAGCAGCTAGAATGCTGGTTGCCCAGCATTGGAAGAAAGATCTTTTGCCTACTATTGATCAATGGATGCAGAAGATGGCTAGATTTGCTGAAAAGGCGAAAATTTCAGCCTTTTTAAAGGACCAGATGCAAGAGACAGGAATGGAAAAAGTGGATTGATTATATATAAAACAAATACCAGACTAGAAAATATTGTGTAGCTTTTAGTTGAAGGAGATTAGATGAATAAGGTAGTCGGCAGGGGGTAGAATATGAAGGCTCTTTGCGCATGCGCGAGATGGAGGTCGCGCCGCGAAACGCGGCTTGAAGCCAGGGGGTCGTTTAGACCTAGGAGGACGTAGCCAGCCCTCGTCGGTCATCTCCGAGGGCTGGCCCAGCAAGAGGACACCCCTGCCGCCACTCCGGGCCGCTCGGAAATGAAGAGCGAGCCCTGTGAGTGACGGCAGGACGGAGAGCAGGGCAGGGCGGGCCCGAATCGGCCTTTTGTGGCCTGGAGCGTCCCGGCGCGGCTGGAGGTAGGAAGCAGGCCGCGAAGCCGGGACGCGGAAGAAACAGACTTGCCGGGCCATGTCGGGTCGGGCCGGGAGGACTACCATCAGGCCGCATGGCCTATGCTGGGCCTGGCGGCCCAATAACCCGATCCCGACCGGCGGTATTTCCCATCTTATCCCACCCGACCTGAGGCTGGAGGCTGGAGGTGGAAACGGCTGGCGTGTTTTAAGGCTTGTTGCTTGTGGGTGGATGGCTGATGGAATGTTGATGGAACGGAGCTGGATTGCTGATTGCTGATTGCTGATGGAGTGGAGCTGGATTGCTGATGGAATGGAGTTGGTGTTGGAGGAGTGGAGAAGGTGAGAGGAGAGGAAGATTGGATGAGAGGAACGTAGATGGAGTGAAGAGAGGAGGAATGAGGAGAAGGAAGGAAGGAAAGTGGTGGAAGAAGGAGTAGGAGATGGGAGAGATGGATGAAGAAGCCAAGCAGCCGGGTCGTTGGTGGATCATGGCCGAAGATGACCCAGGAACACCTCAAAGTGTGTGCTTTGGACTTGGGAGTAAACCGTGGCAGCACATGGCAGCACTTTACATCAGGCCGCACAAGGGACCATCTAGTTGTGCGGCACTAAGTGCGGACTGAGGCCGGTGTTGCCGAAGAAGACAGATGGATGGGGTGGTGTTAAGACTGAATTGTGATCCCCCCCCACCCGAAAGAGCTAAGTCTGACTGTCTGAACTGTTTTACCCCTCTGCTCTTTTAGAACTGCGTCCATTTGCACAATTTTATCACTTGTCACTTTACTTGCCCTGGACTCTCTATTTGTGAACTTGCTCTATGTCCCCTGGGTTGGATGACCTCTATGTTTTTAGCAGTGTATTCCAGGTGTGATCTCCTTTGCCTGCGGGAGGCTCCCCTCTCGCAAGCCTGGCCCCCCTATCTAACACGGGCCCACCTCGAGGATGGACTGATAGCTCCTGAGAGGTGGGCGAAGCGCAAATTAAGGGGTTTTTTATTTAAATCTTTAATTCGGATTTTAGGGGGTTCCAGGGTGGGGGGGGGAAATAGTCCTGGGAGAAAATGGCAAATGAGAGGGCCGGCCGGCGGAAGAGGAGTAACGGAGGGAGGGGAAGGGGGGGTCGTTTCCACTGAGGCATTTTCCATCGATCTGGTCTTAGGGAGGGGCAGGGGCGGTGGAAGGCGGAATAGGCGTCATCAGTTGGAAGACCGTGGCCGCTGGACACAGGCGGTCACGCGCTCCAACTCTCCGTCCTCCCATCGCAGACTAGGTGGGCAGGATTCACAGACCCGGGGCCCGAAGCTGATGTTATGCAACGCCAGGTCCGTGGTTCAGAAAGCCCCCCTCATCTGTGACCTTGTGTCAGAGGGGGACCCGGACCTGGTGGGTATAACGGAAACCTGGTTGGGCCATGAAGGGGGTATACCCCTCGTGGACATCTGCCCACCAGGTTACCGCGCCTTCCATCAGCCTAGGGCCCTAGGGAGGGGTGGGGGGGTGGCGATTATCGTAAAGGAAGGTCTTGAGCCGAAGGAGACCACGGTCCCCCAGACAACCGGGTGTGAATCTCTCTGCGTGAGATGGGGCCTAGGGAGGCAGTTGGGCGTGTTAGTTGTATACCTGGCTCCTCGCTATGCAACAACAGCCCTGCCCGAGCTCCTAGAGGTGATAGCCGAGGCGGCGGTTGAGACCCCCAGACTGGTAGTCATGGGGGACTTTAACTTGCCGTCGGCGGGCGAAGCCTCTGGAGCAGCTCGGGAGTTCATGGCCTCCATGACGGCCATGGACCTGACCCAGGTAGTTTTAGGCCCCACTCACGAGGGGGGAAACACGCTGGATCTCATCTTTGTCTCGGGACAGTGGAGTCGCGATCTGGGAATAGGGGACTTAGTCATCACTCCCATGTCATGGACAGATCACGCTCTCCTCCGGCTGGACTTTCCAATCGCTCCACCTCACCGCGGGGAGGCGGAACCGGACACTCCTAGATGGTTCCGCCCCAGGCTTCTAATGGACCCGGAAAGGTTCCAGAGGGAGCTTGGGCCAATTCCTGTGATCCTGCCCCGCGACTCGACTGAGGACCTAGTGGCCGCATGGTTAAGTGCGGCCACGGGGGCCTTGGACCGAGTCGCGCCCTTGCGGCCTCTCTTGCGGCGACGAATCACCCAGGCTCCCTGGTTTACTGAGGAGCTTCGGGGGATGAAACGCCACAAGAGACGCCTAGAGAGCAGATGGAGATCCTCTCGCTCCGAAGCCGACCGAACACTAGTGAGAACCCATATTAGGGCTTACTTAGTGGCGATAAGGGTGGCCAAACGTGAGTATTGTGCCACCCTAATTGCATCCGCAGATAACCGCCCTGCCGCCCTGTTTGGGGTGACCCGCTCCCTCCTTCACCAGAGGCCGCGGGAAGCCCCTCTACAAGGGCGAGCAGAGGAATTTGGGATTTATCTGCAGGAGAAAATCACTCGGATTCGGAATGAGCTACCCTCCATCGACAGTGGTCCTGTGGGACTGTCCGAGGCTAGTCTTGAGGTTCCTGCTTGGGAGGAGTTTGACTTTGTTACCACCGAGGATATGGACAGGCTGTCAAGGAAACTTAGAGCAACCACATGTTTATTGGACCCGTGTCCCTCCTGGCTTGTACTGGCATCCTGGGAGACGACACGAGGCTGGCTCCAGGGCATTGTCAACGCATCTTTGAGTGAGGGGTCCTTGCCTGCCGTCTTGAAAGAGGCGGTAGTGAGGCCCCTCCTCAAGAAGCCGTCCCTGGACCCAGCTTTATTAGAGAACTATCGTCCAGTCTCCAACCTTCACTTTCTGGTGAAGGTTGTTGAGAGTGTGGTAGCCCAACAGTTTCCACAACACCTGGAGGAAGTTGATTATCTAGACCCGCGCCAGTCCGGCTTCCGACCCGGTCACAGTACCGAGACGGCATTGGTCGCGTTGGTTGATGATCTCTGGAGGGCGCGGGATAGAGGGTATTCCTCTATCCTAGTCCTATTAGACCTCTCGGCGGCTTTTGATACCATCGACCATGGTATCCTATTGCACCGACTGGGGGGGTTGGGGCTGGGAGGCACCGTTTTGCGGTGGTTCTCATCCTACCTCTCTGGTCGGTCGCAATATGTGTTGACGGGAGGGCAGAGGTCGACCTCGAGACCCCTCTTATGTGGGGTTCCTCAGGGGTCGGTCCTCTCGCCCCTCCTGTTTAACACATATATGAAGCCGCTGGGTGAGATCATCCGTGGTTTTGGGGTGGAGTACCATCTGTACGCTGACGACACCCAGCTGTACATATCCACCCCAGACCACCCCAACGATGCCGCCGAAGTGCTGTCCCGGTGTTTGGAAGCCGTACGGATCTGGATGGGTGGTAACAAACTCAAGCTCAACCCTGCCAAGACTGAGTGGCTGTGGTTTCCGGCACCCCGGTTCAGCCAGATTACTCCAACTCTGGCCATTGGGGGCGAAACACTGGCCCCCGTGGAGAGGGCGCGCAATTTGGGTGTCCTCCTGGATTCCCGGCTGTCCTTGGAGGACCATGTGACGGCCGTGGCCAGGGGGGCGTTTCATCAGGTACGCCTGATACGCCAATTGCGCCCCTTACTGGACCGGGCTGCCCTTTGCACAGTCACTCAAGCTCTCGTGACGTCCCGTCTCGACTACTGTAATGCTCTCTACATGGGGCTTCCCTTGAGGTGCACTCGAAAGCTACAGCTAGTCCAAAACGCAGCCGCGCGGGTAATTACGGGAGCCACCAGAAGCTCCCATATAACACCAATCCTGCGCGAGCTGCATTGGCTTCCTGTGGTCTTTCGGGTGCGCTTCAAGGTTCTGACAACCATCTTTAAAGCGCTCCATGGCTCGGGGCCTAGTTATATGCGAGACCGTCTCCTGCCCCATACATCCCTTAGACCGCTCCGCTCCCACAGAGAGGGCCTTCTCAGGGTGCCGTCGGCCGGACAATGCCGACTGGCGACACCCAGGGGAAGAGCCTTCTCTGTGGCGGGCCCTGCCCTTTGGAACGACCTACCCCCTGAACTCCGGACCATCACCGACCTCCGCCTCTTCCGCAAATGTTTAAAGACATATTTTTTCCATCAAGCCGGCCTAGCCTAACCTCCCATGGGGACTTTTAGAAAAGTTTTAAATTGGGTTTTTAATAATTGGTTTTTAGCACAGGATTGGGGATTATTTAATATATTTTTTAAATTATTTGTCTATCTTCTATTGTGTATGTTTTTTAAATTTCCTGTGCGCCGCCCTGGGTCCTCTGTGGAGAAGGGCGGGATATAAATGTAATAAAATGAAATAAAATGAAATGAAAATGAAAATGGAATGAATAACATATATTGTGTTTGGAATTACTAGGGTTGCATATAGCGGACGTCAGGGGGTTGGGGGGGGGAAGGGGAGGTTGGGGAGGGTTAGGGAGGGTATGGGAGGGAATTATATTGGTACTTGATTTATGTACTCTAGGTTGAAAGGGGGGGGGAACGGTATAATATTTGGTCCTGATTCATGTAGTTTATGTTGGGGGAGGGGGGCAAAGGGATATAATATTTGTATTTGATTTATGTTTTTTCATGTTGGGGTAAGGGGGGTAAGGGGGAAAATTTGTTGGTGAAAAACTTTTTCAATAAAAAAAAGAAAGGATTAGATGAGTTCATGGAGAAAAAGAGTATCAATGGCTATCATTATGGATGCCTAAGGACACCCTCTGGGTTGGAGAGATAGGCAGGATATTTCTCAATGCCATTTGCAGGGAATCATAAGCAGGTGAAGATTTCTGCTTGGAAATACCCTGAAGCAAATGGTGAGCCACTGTGTGAGACAGAATGCTGGACTGCAAATGGCAGGAGGAGGCAGCCATGGCCTCCCCGGCCGGCGGGCCTAACTTTCTGTTGCTTCCGGGGGGGAGGGAGGGAGGGAGAGACTGACATGCAGAGGGGGAGGGAGGAAAAGATGAACAGAGAGAGACACAGAGAGAGAGGGAGAGAGAGAGGGAGAGACAGACAGACAGACACACACAGAATGACAGATGGGTGGAGGGAGGAGAGAGACAGAGAGAGAGACAGAGAGAGAGAGAGAGAGAGACAAAAAGAAAAAGAGAGAAAGAAAAATAGAAAGAAAAAGAAAGTGGGAGAGAGAGATAAAGAAAGAAAGAAAGAAAGAAAGAAAGAACTTGAGCCCAAAATTTTGGTTGCTAAGCAGGACCGTTGTTAAGTGAGTTTCACCACATTTTCCAAGTTGGCCACGCCCACCCGGTCACATGACTGCTGAGCCACTCCCACAAAACAGGCCACAGATTTTGGCTCTCAAAAGAAATTTCAATCGTGGTACTGTTGATATTTGGCTCTCTTGATTTATGAGTTTGCCCATCACTGCCCTAGAAGGCCGAGTGAGCCGACTCCCCCCCTGCGTGCGCATGCGCCACCTGTTCCCCCTCCCCCCGCTCCTCCTCTATGCCAGCCAGTCTGCAGAATTTACTTTAAAATGAAACCGGTCCCTGGTACAAAAAAGATTGTGGACCCCTGGTCTAGATGGTCTCTGGTGATGAGCCGAAAGGCAGAAAAGGAAAGCAGTATGCTTCCTCCCTTAATTGGGGCTTAACAGGGTGTTGTGACACAAATGTAAACATACATACATACATACATACATACATACATACATTAGGTTTTTGAGCTGATCAACTTGTGAAACAAATATATATATATGTTACGTTTTTGAGCTGATCAATAACAGTATGCTTCCTCCCTTAATTGGGGCCTAACAGGGTGTTGTGGAACAAAATATCTATATCTATATCTATATCTCTGTGTGTGTGTGTGCGTGTGTGTGTTAGTTTTATGAGCTGATCAATAAATAAACCAGAGAGACTAGGATAGATCTATTTCGAGCTTTTTAGCACCCATCAGCTACTCATACTCTTACTGGGATTCGAACCGGGGCTGTATTACATATCAGGCAATACAGCCCCGGTTAAACCATTAAACCATTCAGTCAGCCTAGCTCTCCCAATTGCATCAGCTGAGACAGGAGGGTTAATATATATAATTGTTTCACAACACCCTGTTAGAGCCCCAATTAAGGGAGGAAACATACTGATTCCTTTTCTGCCTTTTGGCTCATCACCAGAGATCATCTAGACAGAAAGCCATGAGTTCCATTGTGTTAATTTTTTAATATGTGTGTTAGTTTTATGAGCTGATCAATAAACATATCAGAGAGACTAGGATAGATCTATTTTGAGCTTTTTAGCTCTCATCAGCTAGTCAATTGGGAGAACCAGGCTGGCTGAATGATTTAAAGCAGTGGTTCCCAAACTTTTTCAGTCTACTGCCCCCTTGGTGCTACAAACTGATCCTCAGTGCCCCCCACCAGTGGTGGGTTTCAAATTTTTTTAGAATCTATTCTGTAGGTGTGGCCTATTATGTGGGCGTGGCTTGGCAGTCATGTGACCGTGTAAAATGTAGTGAAACTCATTTAACAACGCTCTTGCTTAGCAACTAAAATTTTGGGCTCAATTTTGATAATAAATTCTTTCTTTTTTGTTCTTTCTTTCCTTCCTTCCTTCCTTCTTTCTTTCTTGTTTCACTCTCCCCCTCTTTCTTTCTTTCTTTCTTTCTTTCTTTCTTTCTTTCTTTCTTTCTTTCTTTCTTTCTTTCCTTCCCTGTGTCACTCTCCCTGACTTTCTTTCTTTTTTTCTTTCTTCCTTTCTCTTCCCCTTCCTTCCTTTCTTGTGTCACTCTCCCCCTTCCTTCCTTCCTTCCTTCTTTTCTTCCTTCCTTCCTTCCTTCCTTCCTTCTTTCTTGTCACTCTCCCCCTCTTTCTTTCTTTCTTTCTTTCCTTCCTTGTGTCACTCTCCCCCTCTTCCTTCCTTCCTTCTTTCTTTTTTCTTCCTTTCTCTTCCTCTTCCTTCCTTCCCTTTTCTTCCTTCCTTCCTTTCTTGTGTCATTCTTTCTTCCTTCCTTCCTTCCTTCCTTTCTCTCTCTCTCTCTCTCTCTCTCTCTCCCCCACCCCTCTCTCACACATACTTTCCAGTTGGTGAAAATTTCTGTTTTGCCAGCTGGGAAGCTAGCAAAGAAGAGTCATTTTCCCTGCTGCCCGCAGCTCTCAGAGGAAGGAGGCAGGGAAGTGAGCCCCAGGCCTCATCTCTGACTCTTTCTTCGAGAGCTGGCTTCAGGGATGGCCAGCCTTTCCCACCACTGCACCCTTCATTCACCTTCCACCCGGAGGCACTGCCATCGGTCGCCTCCTGAGATGGCTGCGAGCCTTCCGAGGAGGATGCTGGACATTGGGGGTGGGGGTGGCATCTGTAGTTTCTGCTGCTGCTGCTGCGGCTGGTAATGCAGGCTTCTCACATTAAGTTACAGGCGCACCGATTCCAGCAGCTGCATTTTGCTTTGAAACTTGCTGCCCAGGCAACCCGAAGGGGACATTCTCCCAGAAACTTTCTCTCTTGCAAAACAGGCGCGTGAGGCCCCCAATGATCTGATGGGAGCCGGGAAGAGCCAAACTGCACCCAGCTGTCCTTACTCCCTCCCAGCTAAGGGTGGGAGTGCCTGAGACGCCGCTGGGAGAATGTCCCCTTTGGATTGCTAGGAAAGCAAGTTTCAAGGCAAAACGCAGCTGCTGGAATCACCCAGTTTCCAATGGGGGGGGGGGGGAATCCATGTTTTTCCTCCATCTCCATGGATCCCCCCCAATTGGAAATGAGGTGGCCGTGAAAGGGTAGGGAGCACCCCCCTGCGTGTCTTCTTCAAACAGCAGAAGGAAGAACAGGAGCCCCGCGTGGAACTCCCCTCCTATTCCTCCTCTGGCTGTTTGAAGAAGACACACGGGGGGCACTCCCTTCCTTTCACAGCCACCTCATTTCCAATTGGGGGAGATCCATGGAGATGGAGGAAAAAGATGGATTTCTCCCCCCCCCCTCATTGGAAATGAGGCGGCTGTCAAAGACAAGGGAGTGCGCCCAGCATGGTTTGTGCAAAGAGCCGGAGGAGGAACAGGAAGGGAGTTCCACGCAGGGCTTTTTTTTTTGCCAGCAGCAGTATGCAAGTGGGGGGGGGGGCGGAGTGAGAGAGAGAGAAATCCTCTGCATGGAGCTCCCCCGGCGTTGCTCCGGACCAACGGAGCCTCCTCCTTCCAATTGGGGAGATCCATGCAGAGGATTTCTCCCCCACCCCTCAATTGGAAACGAGGTGGCTGTCAAAGCAAGGCAGTGCCCCCCGCAGAAGAAGAAACAGAAGAGGAGTTAGCGGTAGCCCGGCGCCCACTCAACCCAACTACCACTTGGCGAGCGGGCGGAGGGCTGGCACTAAATTCCCTTCTGTTTCTTCTTCTGCGGGGGGGGGGTGTGCTGCCTTGCTTTGACAGCCACCTCGTTTCCAATTGAGGGGTGGGCGAGAAATCCTCTGCATGGATCTCCCCAATTGGAAGGAGGAGGCTCCGCTGGTCCAGAGCCCATCTGCAGGGGGAAAGATCTCCCTCGCATTCCTGATCTTCCTGGATGGGCTCCAGACCAAAAGAGCCTCCTCCTTCCAATTAGGGAGATCCATGCAGTGGATTTCTCTCCTACCCCTCAATTGGAAATGAGGTGGCTGTCAAAGCAAGGCAGCACCCCCCCCACCCGCAGAAGAAGAAATAGAAGGGAATTTAGCGCCAGCCCTCCGCCCGCCCACCAAGAGGTAGTTGGGTTGGGTGGGCGCTGGGCCCCCTGGCCTGGCCAAGTGGCGCCCATGGTTGCCACCATGCCCATGCCCTGGGCTGCCTGCTGAGGAGGAGGAGGAGGAGGCAGGGGCGTGTTGCTGGGCAGGGGGGTGGGTGCAGCATGGCAGCCCTTGCCCTTGGGGCTCTTTTTAAGGAACATGCTGTCTGGCGCTGCTTCAGGGGCCCCTGGCCGCCAGCTCACCATGCGCAGCCCGAACCTGCCCGGTTCTGCCCGCCCTGCCCACCTGCTGTGCTCCAGCCGGACTCTCCCCCCAAAGCCCCCCGCGCCCCTTGCCTCTCACGTGGGGAGGTTGCAAGACGTGTGCCGGATCTTCTCCAGATGCATGGCGGGGCCAAAAGTGGCCGTGCTGGAAGGAGGCAGCCCCTGATCTGGACTAGCGGAGGCTCTAGTCCTACTTGAGCAGGGGCTGGACTAGAGAACCTCCGAGCTCTGTTCCAGCTCCCTCCGGTTCACTTTGGGGCTGGAGCAGCGGCTTCCTTCTTCCCAGGAGAGGTGTGCGCGCGTTGCTTCAATCTCCCATCCCTGACCGGCTCTGGGGTCCCCTCCTCCCTCCCTAGAAGCCCCTGCCAGGCCAGCAAAGATCCCATCCAGACCAGGCAGCGCTGGGAACCCCCCCTGCACCCCCACAGCGGCTCCCTTGCTCTGAGCTGCACTTTGGAGCGGGCAGCGATCCCTCGAAAGCCCCCAGGTTGGTCCTCCTCTTCACCCGAATCCAGAGCGGCGCTCCCCGCCCGGTCTTTGTCCCTGCTGGCTGACTAGAGGACCTCCGAGCTTTCTTCCAGCTCCCTCGGTTGAGTCGCGGGGCAAGAACACAGGTACTGGCCCAAGCTCCCTCTGGAACCTTTCCGGGTCCATCAGGCGCCTGGGGTGGAACCATCTTGGACTCATTGGTTCTGCCTCCCCGTGGTGGGGTGTGACGATTGGAAAGTCTAGCCAGAGGAGAGCGTGATCTGTCCATGACAAGGGTGTGATGGCTAAATCCCCTATTCCCAGATCACTCCTCCACTGACCTGAGATGAAGATTAGATCCAGGGTGCGTCCTCCATCGTGAGTGGGGCCAAGAACTACTTGGGTCAGGTCCATGGCCGTCATGGAAGCCATGAACTCCCGAGCTACCTCGGATGTCTCGCCCGCCGATGGCAAGTTAAAGTCCCTCACGACTAATAGTCTGGGGGTCTCAACCGACATCTAGGCGATCACCTCAAGGAGCTCGGGCAGGGCTGCTGTTACATAGCGGGGAGCCAGGTATACAATCAGCAAGCCCAGCTGCCTCCCTAAGCCCCACCTCACGTAGAGGGACTCAGTTTAAGTTTAAGTTTTATTCGATTTATATCCCGCCCTTCTCCAAAAGGACCCAGACCACACCTGGTGGTCTGTGGTACAGTGGTCTCCCTCGGCTTAAGACCTTCCCTAACAATAATCGCCACCCCCCCAACCCTACCTAGGGCCCGAGGCTGATGAAAGGCACGGTAGCCTGGTGGGCACATTTCTACGAGGAGTAAACCTCCCTCATGGCCCAACCAGGTCTCCGTTATACCCACCAGGTCCGGGGTCCCACTCTGAAAACAAGGTCATTAATGAGGGGGGGCTTTATTCACCACGGACCTGGCATTGCACAACATCAGCCTAGGGCCCCGGCTCTGTAATCCTTGACCACCTAGCCTGTGAAGGGAGCACCGGGAGTTGGGGCACGTGACCATCTGTAGCCAGCTGCCACGTTCCTCCAGCTCTCGGTCTCCCATCATCCCTGCCCCTTCCCAAGACTGATCTGATGGGAAATCCCTCATTTGGATTGACCTCTCCTCCCCCCTCCTTCATGACTCTCTCTGTTTCCACTGGCCAGCCCTATAGCCTGTGCCACACCCGATTGGCTAACACCCCTACCCTGGAAACCACTAAAATCCGAATTAAAAATGTACATAAGAACCCCCTGTGTTTGCGACTTGCCCACCTCTCTGGATCAAGCAATCCATCCTCGAGGTGGGCCCCAGATAGACAAGGGGGCCACACCTGTGAAAGGGGAGACTCTCGCAGGCAAAGGAGATCTGTTCTTGAATACAACAAAAGCATGTAAAAATGGCACTGGTACAAAAAGGGGAATCGCCTAAGATAGTACACTGCAAGTCTAAATTAAAAACAGGAAGCATAAAAGCATATAATACAAGTTAGATGGTAATGTGAGGCAGGTAGTTCGGGTAGAGTGGAAGCGATCTGTCCAGGAGGGGTGGGGTGGGGGTAGTAGTAGATGGAAAAGATAGAGCTGTAAATCTCAGACTGTCCAAATGGAGGGAGTATGGTCTGACAACCCTCCAAAAGTCACTGTCTCTATCAATATCTCCAGATGTTCTTCCCCCAGCTAGTCCGGAATGTGGGCCACATGGCCAGATGAAATGCCATGTGGGAGGCTAAAGTTCCTTTTCCTTCCTCTTCCTCTTCCTCTTCAGCCTCACAGGTCACAAATGTCCTGGGCTGCATGGCTGCCGCGTAGCCTGCTGGTATGCCGCGCGGCTCGATGGTAAGCACTCGGCCCAGACTGGAGCAGTAACCATCACCTCCACATTCAGCCCTCCATGGATCTTCCTAGGGCATTACAACCCTCTTGGCTTCCTATCTCCACAGTTCCAGGACTGTTCTGTTCTGTTCAGCCCGCTCCTCCATTCCCCAAACTCAGCCCGTGCGGCCTGATGTTCGACCTACACCCGGCCCGGCCTCCTCCATCTTCGCCCTGGTTGCCCGGCCTACCTCCTCTCCATCTGCGCCAGGGCTGCGACAGGGCCGCCAGGGCCGCTCCGAACTCCCGCGACTTGCCGCTGCTCCCTCGCCTCGCCAGTCACGCCTTCAGTGAGCAAAATGCTTCCAGTGCGACGGCAAGCGGACCACCTTGCAGGGCCAGCCCTCATAGCTGGTGAAAGAGGTCTGGCAACGTCCCCCAGGGCCATAAGACCCCTCAGGCCCAGCCGTGTTCAGAGCAGAGATGCCATTTCCACACGCATGCACAAACTCTCCAGCAGTTGTGTAAGCCACACCTACCTGATGTGGTTAGTTGGATTCAGTGTGTCATGCAACCCAAGAATATGAGTTGAACTGAGTAAGGTCATAATTGCATTATTGTGTTATTTGAACACATAGTTTGAAAGCCAAAATGTGATTTATGTTTGGGGCTTTGTTATTTGCAAGCCCTTATGTGAAGCTGTACAACTGAAAAGCAAGATATAAATAGCGCATGGACCAAGAAGCATATAAATGACGATTCAGTACAAGTTATCTTCTGTGTCCCCTGACATGGAGAGATGGGGAAATAAGGAAGACACAATTAGTCATGTTCATCACACTTTACAAATGTTGATGCTCTGTCTATGGTTAATGATTAATTCCCCTGAACTTAGAAGGAAAGAATGGATTATAATGATGTTAGAAGACATGTATGTATGTATGTATGTATGTATGTATGTATGTATGTATAGGTAATTCCCCCCCCCCCCCATAGATCTATCCTGGTCTCTCTGATTTATTTATTGATCAGCTCATAAAACTAATATATATATTCAGGGAGGAGAGCAGTCACAGACAGAAGCCTGCCTGATGATGACAAGTGAGATCTTGTCGAAACGTTGCAATAACATTTCTATGCCTTATACACGGGAAAATCCCCGAAGGGAGGAGAGCAGTCAGGGAGGAGAGCAGTCACAGACAGAAGCCTGCCTGATGATGACAAGTGAGATCTTGTCGAAACGTTGCAATAACATTTCTATGCCTTATACACGGGAAAATCCCCGAAGCCAGCTATGCCAGCATATATATATATATATATACAAACAGCCGCGAAAACCTCAGAAAACATATATATATATATATGTGTGTGTGTGTGTGTGTGTATGTGTGTGTGTTTTCTGAGGTTTTCGCGGGTGTTTGTATGTAGGTCTTTGGTTGTTCGGGTTTTCTCCCGCGTAGAATTGGAAGTATCTTCACGACGTTTCAATTATATATATATGTTAAATTTCTTTAAGGGATGATTAGTAATAATTAATTAAGAGACCAGGATGGATCCATTTCGGGCTCCTTAGCCCTCGTCAGCTGGCCATACTTCCCTACAGGGATTTGAACTGGTGCTCTCCAGCATTCGAAGCAGGCTTCTCTATGCCTTGAGCTAACCAGTTTCCCTGATTACATCATCCTTTCTACAGGACTTTATTGATGAAGTGGATATATTGTTACAGCTTCCTGTTAGGCCTATTTAAGGGAGGAGACAAACTTGTCATCCTTCTCTGTCCTTCGACTCAACCTAGAGACCATCCAGACAGAGACCTATTAAATTGCTGCTGTCTTTTTAGATATGTGTTAAATTTCTTTAAGGGATGATTAGTAATAATTAATTAAGAGACCAGGATGGATCCATTTCGGGCTCCTTAGCCCTCGTCAGCTGGCCATACTTCCCTACAGGGATTTGAACCTGTAATTATTACTAATAAATAAAATAATTATTACTAATCATCCCTTAAAGAAATTTAACACATATCTAAAAAGACAGCAGCAATTTAATAGGTCTCTGTCTGGATGGTCTCTAGGTTGAGTCGAAGGACAAAGAAGGATGACAAGTTTGTCTCCTCCCTTAAATAGGCCTAACAGGAAGCTGTAACAATATATCCACTTCATCAATAAAGTCCTGTAGAAAGGATGATGTAATCAGGGAAACTGGTTAGCTCAAGGCATAGAGAAGCCTGCTTCGAATGCTGGAGACCACCAGTTCAAATCCCTGTAGGGAAGTATGGCCAGCTGACGAGGGCTAAGGAGCCCGAAATGGATCCATCCTGGTCTCTTAATTAATTATTACTAATCATCCCTTAAAGAAATTTAACACATATCTAAAAAGACAGCAGCAATTTAATAGGTCTCTGTCTGGATGGTCTCTAGGTTGAGTCGAAGGACAGAGAAGGATGACAAGTTTGTCTCCTCCCTTAAATAGGCCTAACAGGAAGCTGTAACAATATATCCACTTCATCAATAAAGTCCTGTAGAAAGGATGATGTAATCAGGGAAACTGGTTAGCTCAAGGCATAGAGAAGCCTGCTTCGAATGCTGGAGACCACCAGTTCAAATCCCTGTAGGGAAGTATGGCCAGCTGACGAGGGCTAAGGAGCCCGAAATGGATCCATCCTGGTCTCTTAATTAATTATTACTAATCATCCCTTAAAGAAATTTAACACATATCTAAAAAGACAGCAGCAATTTAATAGGTCTCTGTCTGGATGGTCTCTAGGTTGAGTCGAAGGACAGAGAAGGATGACAAGTTTGTCTCCTCCCTTAAATAGGCCTAACAGGAAGCTGTAACAATATATCCACTTCATATATATATATATATATATATATATATATATATATATATATATATATATATATATATATATATATATATATATATATATATATATATATATATATATATATATATATATATATATATATATATATATATATATATTTGTATCCCGCCCTTCTCCACAGAGGACCCATATATATATGAGAGATAATTATCACAGCTCCTGTTAGGGTCCCTTTAAGGGGAGGAGACTCATTGTCATTCCTCTCTGCCCTTCGACTCAACCTAGAGATCAACCAGACAGAGAACCAAATTAGATTACTGCTGTGTGACATTTTTTAGATATGTGTTAGATTTTTAATTTTTTATATATTTACATTATATATATATGTAATATATATATTCTAACACATATCTAAAAAGACAGCAGCAATCTTAATAGGTCTCTGTCTGGATGATCTCTAGGTTGAGTCGAAGGGCAGAGAAGGATGACAAGTTTGTCTCCTCCCTTAAAAATAGGCCTAACAGGAGCTGTAAAAAAATATTCACTATCAATAAAGTCCTGTAAAAAGGATGATGTAATCAGGGAAGCTGGTTAGCTCAAGGCATAGAGGGACATGCCTCAAATGCTGGAGAGCACCGGTTCAAATCCCTGTAGGGAAGTATGGCCAGCTGAAGAGGGCTAAGGAGCCCGAAATGGATCCATCCTGGTCTCTTAATTAATTATTAATCATCCCTTAAAAATCTAACATATATGTAATTGTTTCCACAACATCCTGTTAATAGGCCCCAATTAAGGGAGGAGACATACTGTTTCCTTTCCTGCCTTTCGGCTCATCACCAGAGACCATCTAGACAGCAAGCCAAGAGTTCCGTTGTGTAATTTTTCAGATATGTGTGTTAGTTTTATGAGCTGATCAATAAATTAAATTAGAGAGACCAGGATAGATCTATTTCGAGCTTATTAGCTCTCATCAGCTGGCCATACCCTTTTTACTGGGATACGAACCGGGGTTGTATTGCATGCCAGGCAAGGAGCCTAGCAATACAGCCAAGCCGGTTCCCCTTATTGCATCAGCTAAGACAGGGTATATTAGTATAGGTAATTGTTTCCACAACATCCTGTTAAAAGTTTAACAACAGAATAATCAGAGAAGCTATTGAGATAGAAAAACGGCCACAAAGCATGAATAAACGAGATGATACCTCCCGCCTACCAGCCATTTGGAAATCCGCCCTCACTGACAAATGAGTCCCTAACACAAAGAATATGTTTTAGCTCTCATCAGCTAGCCATACCCTTACTGGGATTCGAACCGGGGCTGTATTACATGCCAGGCGAGAGCCTTGCCATTAAGCCAGCCAGGTTCTCTTCTTGTCAGCTGAGACAGGAGGATAGTTATATATAATTGTTTCCACCACACCCTGTTAGGGCCCCAATTAAGGGAGGAGACATACTGTTTCCTTTTCATCCTTTCAGCTCATCACCAGATTTATTATTTATTATTATTATTATTTTTATTGAAAAAGTTTTTCACCAACAGATTTTTCCCCCTTCTTTTTTTGCCCCCCCTTCCCCCAACATAAAAAACATAAATCAAATACAAATATTATATCCCTTTGCCCCCCTCCCCCAACATAAACTGCATGAATCAGGGCCAGATATTATACCCTTTCCCCCCCTTTCAACCTAGAGTACATAAATCAAGTACCAATTTAATCCCCTCTCATACCCTCCCTAACCCTCCCCAACCTCCCCTTCCCCCCCGAACCCCTGACTTCCGCTATATGCAACCCTAGTAATTCCAAACACAATATATGTTATTCATTCCCTTCATATTCTACCCCCTGCCGACTACCTTATTCATCTAATCTCCATCAACTAAAAGCTACACAATATTTTCTAGTCTGGTATTTGTTTTGTATATAATCAATCCACTTTTTCCATTCCTGTGTATAGGTCTCTTGCATCTAGTCCTTTAAAAAGGCTGAAATTTTCGCCTTTTCAGCAAATCCAGCCATCTTCTGTGTCCATTGATCAATAGTAGGCAAAACATCTTTCTTCCAATGCTGGGCAACCAGCAGTCTAGCTGCTGTCACCATATAAAGAATCAATTTTGTTTCCCCCAATGTAAAATCCCTAACTATACCCAGTAAAAACAGTTGTGGAGTAAATTGTATTTTTTTCTTCAAAACATTTTGCATAACCCACCAAATTTTTATCCAGAAAGCCTTAACTTTCTTGCAAGTCCACCATATATGGTAATATGTAGCATCTAAACACTCACATCTCCAACATTTTGGTTGAACATTAGGGTACATACATGATAATTTCTTAGGATCTAAACGCCATCTGTAAAACTTTTTATAAAAATTCTCCTGCAAATTCTGTGACTGTGTAAATTTAACATTCTGAACCCATATTTTTTCCCGCGTATCCATCATAACTGGTTCAGTAAAATTCTGGGCCCATTTAATCATACAATCTTTAACCAATTCAGTTTCTGAATCCCTTTCTAGCAAGACATTATAAACTCTCTTAATATGCATTGGGCCTGTCTCTTTTATCTGTCTAACCAGTTCTATTTCATGCTCCATTAAACCAGTTTTTTTTTTTAGCTTTTTTATATTGAAAAAGTTTTATTGAGTTTTACAAATTTTTTGAGTAGGGTAGGGTAAGGTGAGATGAGAAAATATTTTGAGAACTTTCACGTCGAGATCGTTGGCCCCCTCCGGGGCTTCTTAACAAAACATAGATAATACATATTTCAATAGTACTACAAGGTGAAGAGAAGTGCATACATCATGTAAATTCTAAATTCTATGCTAGCAATCGTGTACAAACATCCAAACAAAAGTTATACTGTATTAAAAAAGTCATTTTTTAGATCTAAGTCTCTTAGCAATTGTGTCTTCTTGTTCTCCTCCCTGACCCCCTTTGGGCGAGGCCATGGCCCCCTCCGCTCCTGCAGTTTCATCCTCCAGGATAGAGGAATATTTTTTAAGAAAGGCTTCCGCCTCAGCAATCCTTTTAATCCTTACTCTTCCTCCTTCCCAGAACACCAACATCCCTTCTGGCATCACCCACTTGAACCAAATCCGCTGTTTAAACAATTTTTTAGATAAGAAGGAATATTTCCTCCTCACCTCTCTAATCTTTTTCGGGATCTGCTTCAAGATGGCAACTTCCTTTTGTTGGTACATTAACGGACCCTCTCTCTGCGCCCTCAATATTCCCTCCCTGGTAGACCTTCTAACAAATTTAATATGTATCTCTCTGGGTAGTTCATTTATCCTGGCATATGCTGAATTTATTCTATAAACCAGGTCAATGTCCCCCCTGATCTCTTCCTTAGGTTTGTTTAAGTAGTCTGCTAAAATTGTGCTCATAAGATCAGGAAGGCATTCACAAGATTCTTCCGGAATATTCTGAAATCTTAAAAAATATGACATCCTTTCAAAATCCATCCTAGACATATGACCAGTTAAATCTCCAATTTCAGTATTAACATTTTTAAGTTCTCCCTTTGCCCCAGCCAGCCCCAATTCCAACTCTTCAGTCTTCTGTGTGTTCTGCATCAATTTCTTCTGTGTCTCCAAAAGCTCTAATTTGGAACTGCAGTGGTCTTTTAATTTCCAGTACCAAAGAATGTAACACTTCTTCCATAGCTGTTAATCTTGCATCTGTGTCTGGTTTTTCTGGTTGCTTTTTGGAAGCCATGGTGAGCTGTTTAAGTCAGTGCCAATAAGATGGCGTTTTTTGGGTGCGGCCGCTGGAGCAAGTCCAGAGAAAAAGTTCAGATCAAAGTTGTAGTAAATTGTAAAATCCAGAGAGAAAAGCAAATTTCACAGTCAATTATGAAGACAAAGAAGGCACTCCAGGGAAGGAATCAATTAATCATTTATCAAAAATCCTCCATTAGTAGAGAGAGACAGTCCAGGTCACAAAGGAATGTCGGAAATTTTTCATAAAGAATAGTCATTTAAGAACAAAGGGAAGCCATCTTCCCCTGCCCAATCTGGAAGCCAGCAGGAGAAAGCAACAAAGAAAATTGTTCCATTATAGCCGGACCTAGATACATTGTAGCTAGAAACAAACCGCAAAGGACTTTCACTTCTTCAGCAAAGTCCGGATGAGAAATATCCGCTTCCTCGCATTCGAGGAGCCATTTCCAAACGCCGCTGCTGTAAATCCGAGGGGGGGTTAGCAAACATCCCCCTCCATCGTTTCTTTTAATCCAAACTGCCAGCACAAAAAAGTCAGAGTCACTTACACTCCACCTCGCCGCCAAAGCCCCGGCAAAGCCATCTGGCTCGAACACTCCCGCTCTCTCCAAATCAGCTATTTGTTCCCGTCCTCCGTTGGCGAAGGGAACCAAGCCCCCCCCCCCGGAGCATGTCTTCTTCCTCCTAGATCGAAGACAAGGACCCCGCAGGTCACCGCCAGGCTAGGAAAGGTCCAGGCAAGCCGACCTTACGGGGGGGTCCCTAAAAAGGCACACCCCGCCCTGTTTGGGGCCGGAAAAAGAACAAAACGGCGGACGAGTCCCAGGACTCGTCCGTCGCCGCCAGAAGCCGGAACAGGAAGTCGATTAAACCAGTTTTTTGATCTTCTTTCCATCTCATCTGTAATTGATTATACTGTAGTCAAGTTAAGTTAATCCCTTCTCCCAACAGTCTTCAGCTGCCACCTGCCCCTTTCAGCAAAAAGCACATCTTTATATAAAAAACCCCCGAGTGACTTAATATTTGTATTCCACATGGTATCAGCAAGATCCAGCCAAAGCGGAATCTTATAATCCCAATTAGATCGGTGCTTCTTCCAGATTCTCATCAAGGCACTTCTAAGTATGTGACTATTAAACACTTTATCCACTTTATGTTCATAGAATAAGTATGCATGCCATCCCAAATCGAGATCGTGGCTTTCTATATTCAACAGTTCCGTTTTTGTTTTTCCAAACCAATCAGTTATTTGTGTCAATGCAGCTGCTTCGTAATACAATCGAAGGTTTGGAAGTTTAAGCCCACCTCTTTCACGAGTATCTTGCATAATTTTCAATTTCACTCTCGGTTTTTTCTCATTCCAGACGAATTTATTCGTTTTTTGCCATTCTAGCAGTTGTTTGTCAGATTTAAGCACCAGTATCATTTGAAATAGAAAGATAAATCTAGGTAAAACATTCATTTTAATTGCTGATATTCTTCCAAGCAAAGATAATTGTAATTTTTTCCAGGTTTGCAAATCTTTTTGTATCTTTTGCCACAGCACCTCGTAGTTATTTTGGAATAGTTTTATATTTGAGTCTGCAACTTGTATTCCTAAATATTTAACCTTTGACACTATTTCAAAACCTGCCACGCTTTCAAGTTTCTTTTTTTGAATCTCTGTCAGGTTTTTAACAATCATTTTAGTCTTTTTCTGATTCAGTCTGAATCCGGATACCAAGCCATATTCCTCTATAATGTCTTTCATCTGGATTATTGATTTCATCGGTTGTGTTAAGGTAACAACCAGATCATCTGCAAATGCCCTAGTTCTGTATTTCTCTTGCCTTATAGCTATTCCATTCAAGAAATTCAAGTCCCGTATTGTATTCAACAAGACTTCTAAGGTTAAGATAAATAACAATGGGGATAATGGACAACCCTGTCTTGTACTTTTGTGTATATTAAAGTTCTTTGACAAGCTTCCATTAATAATAAGTTGTGCAGATTGTTCTTGATATATTGCTCCAATCGCCTGTATAAACTGAGCCCCCAAATCCATTTTTTCCAAAGTCTTTATTATAAAATTCCAATTCACTCGATCAAAGGCCTTTTCCGCATCCAAAAAAACCAGCACTGCAGGGATCTGTTTATTCTTATCTAAATAGTTCAGTAAATCTATAATTTGCCTGACATTCTCCTTCATGTATCTTCCTTTGATAAATCCTGCTTGGTCGTGATGAATTACCTCTTGGATAACTGGCATCAATCTGTTGGCTAATACTTTTGCAAAAATTTTATAATCCGTGTTTAGAAGAGATATTGGTCTATAATTTTCTATAATTTAATAATAAATTGCAGTTAAACCATAAGTCCCTGGAGCTTTAGCTGGTTTCAATTGCTTTATAACCTCGATGGTTATTAATTGATCCAGGTTTGCCTTTTGGACCAAGGAGACTTTTGTAACCCTTTTTCCTTCTAAATATTTATCTATAAGATTATTTTCTATGTTGTCCTTAGCATATAACTTAGTATAATTATCCAAAAAAGCCTTTTTAATTAATTCTTGTTGATGAACTTCCTTCTCACCATGCTGAATACTATCAATAGTTCTTGTACTCAATTGTTTTCTCAATGTGTAAGCCAACCATCTGCCCGGCTTATTGGCATTAGCAAAAGTATTATGTTTTGCAAATTGTAAGTTGGTTGCTGTTTGTTCCGCTATAAGCATTTGAAATTGATCCTTCAAAAGATTTATAATTGCATGTAACTTCCTATCAGTTGGATTTTTTATCAATAGCTGTTCTTTCTTCTTTATCTCTTTTTCCAACTCTATTCTCTTTTTCTGTCTATTTTGTTTGTGTTTAAAATTCATTTGCATCAAGACCCCTCGCATGTATGCTTTGCCAGCGTCCCAAACTATTTCAATGGGGGTACCTTTATTTAGATTCAATTAAAAAAATTCCTTTATATGCTTTTTAAGTTCGCTTACATTTTTTTCGTATCTAAATAGATTTTCATTTAGCCTCCAGGATCTTCTTTCTCTCTTTCCCTTCTCAATTTCCTTCCATACCGGGCTATGATCAGTTAATGTCCTAGGAAATATCTTTGTTTTATTAATAAATAGATTTATTATTTATTATTATTTATTATTGTTATTATTTATTAGATTTTTATGCCACCATTCTGTCTTTCGGGACTCAGGGCAGTGTACAGGCAATGATAAAAATCAATAGTATAAAACATAAAATACATTAAAAATATATTAAATGATTAGCCTGTCCTAAAACCCTACTAAAACCCCTATTAAAAACAATTAAAACTACGCCAGGCCGGCCACACGAAATAAATAGGTCTTCAAGGCCCAACAGAAAAGGTGCAGGTCCGTGGTTGTCCGTAGGTCAGGGGGTAGGTCATTCCAGAGGGCAGGAGCTGCCACAGAGAAGGGTCTCCCCCTAGGGGTCGACAGCTGACATTGCCTGGCCGACGGCACCCTGAGGAGGCCCTCTCTGTGGGAGCAAACTGGTCGGTGGGAGGTATTTGGTAGCAGGAAGCGGTCTTGCAGGTAACCAGGTCCCTTGCTTTGGAGCACTTTAAAGGTGGTTACTAGTACCTTGAAGTGCACCCGGAAAGCCACAGGCAGTAAGTGTAACTCGCGCAGGAGAGGTGTCTCGTGGGAGCATCTAGATGCTCCCAGAAACCCCTGTGCGGCCGCATTCTGAACTAACTGGAGCCTCTGGGTGCACTTCAAGGGGAGCCCCATGTAGAGAGCATTGCAGTAGTCCAGATGGGAGGTGACGAGGGCTTGAGTGACCGTGCATAAAGCATCCCTGGGTCCGTTTGGAGAAGGGCGGGGTATAAATTCAATAAAATTAAATTAAAAATCACGATCCAGAAAGGGGCACAACTGGCGTATCAGGCGAAACTGACAAAAAGCCCCCCTGGCCACGGCCGTCATGATCTTCTAGAGACAGCTGAGAGTCCAGGAGGACACCCAAGTTGTGAGCCCTCTCTGTAGGGGCCAATGACTCACCCCCAATAGCCAGAGCTGGCACCAACTGACTATACCATGACGCCAGAAGCCACAGCCACTCAGTCTTGGACGGGTTGAGTCGGAGCCTGTTTCTCCCCATCCAGACTCGCACAGCCTCCAGACACCAGGACATCACTTCCATGGCATCGTTGGGGTGGTCCAGGGTAGAGATGTACAGCTGAGTATCATCAGCATACTGGTGGAACTCTTCCCCGAAACCACGGATGATCTTACCCAACGGCTTCATATAAATATTGAACAGGAGAGGTGAGAGGACCAACCCCTGTGGTACCCCACAAGTGAGGCACCTCGACGTCGACCTCTGCCCTCCTGCCAACACAAATAATGACCGGTCAGAGAGATAGGAGAAGAACCACCGTAAAATGGTGCCCCCCACCCCCAGCCCCTCCAGCCGGCGCAGCATGATACCATGGTTGATGGTATCGAAAGCCGCTGAGAGATCTAACAGGACCAGGATAGAGGAATAACCCCTATCCCGAGCCCTCCAGAGATCATCCACAAATGCGACCAATGCCGTCTCTGTGCTGTACCCAGGCCGGAAGCAGGACTGGCACGAATCCAGATAGACAGTTTCCTCCAGGTGCTGAGGGAGCTGCCGCACCACCACACTCTCAACAACCTTCGCAAGAAATTGGAGGTTGGAGACAGGACGGTAGTTGGCCAACACAGCCGGGTCCAGGGAGAGCTTATTGAGGAGGGGCCTCACCACCGTCTCTTTCAAGGCAGCCGGCCGAAACCCCTCACTCAAAGAAGCGTTGACAATTTCCTGGAGCCAGCCTCGTGTAACCTCCCGGAAGGCCAGTACCAACCAGGAGGGACACGGGTCCAATAAACATGTGGTGGCATTCAGCCGCCCCAGCATCCTGTCCATGTCACAGGATCAACCTCTTCCCAGATAGCAGACTCAAGACCTGCCTCCGTCAGCCTGTCTGAACTAATCCAATCGGAGGCCAACCCGTCCCAGATCTGATTGATTTTATCATGCAGATAACACCCAAATTCCTCTGCACAACCCTGCAAGGGGGCATCCGGCGCCCTCTGGTGAAGAAGGAAGCGGGTCACCTTAAACAGGGCGGCAGGCCAGTTATCTGCAGATGCGATACCAGCGGAGAAATAATTACACTTCGCCTCTCCTATCGCCACTAGGTAGGCCTTCAAGTGCGACCTTACCAGTATCCGGTCAGACTTGGAGTGGGTGGCCCTCCAACTGCTCTGTAGGCATCTCTTCCGATGCTTCATCACCCTCAGCTCCTTGGAAAACCAGGGAGCCAAGGTGGTTCGGCGCTGGGTGAAAGGCCGCAAAGGTACGACCCGGTCCAGGGCCCCCATGGCCGCACTATTCCAAGCGGCCACTAGGTCCTCAGTCGAGTCTCAGGTATTGGCCCAAGCTCCATTTGGAACCTCTCAGGGTCCGTCAGGCACTTGGGGTGGAACCATCTCACCGCTTCCGGTTCCGCCTCCCCGCGGTGGGATGCAGCAGTTGGAAAGCCCAGCCGAAGGAGAGAGTGATCTGACCATGACAGGGGTTCGATGACTAGTTCCCCTACTCCTAGATCACTCAACCACTGGCCCGAGGCAAAAATCAGGTCTAGTGTGTTTCCCCCCGTATATGTGGGGCCTTGAATTACCTGGGTCAGGTCTATGGCCATCATGGAGGCCATGAACTCCCGAGCCATCCCAGATGGATCACCCGCCGATGGCAGGTTGAAATCTCCCATGACTATAAGTCTGGGGGTAACAACTGCCACCTCAGCGATCACCTCAAGGAGCTCAGGTAGGGCTGCTGACATGTAGCGGGGAGCCAGGTACACGACCAGCAGGCCCAGTTGCCTCCCAAGTCCCCACTTCACATACAGGGATTCGCACCCAACTACCTGAGGCACAGTGGTCTCCCTTGGCTTAAGACTTTCCTTGATAATAATTGCCACACCTCCACCCCTACCCTGGGCCCTTGGCTGATGAAGTGCCAGGTAACCTGGGGGGCACATCTCAACGAGGGGAGTACCTCCCTCATGCCCCAACCAGGTTTCTGTAATACCCACCAAGTCTGGTTCCCCCTCTGAAATTAGATCATAACTGAGGGGGGCTTTGTTCACCACAGACCTGGCATTGCACAACAACAGCCTAGGGCCCGGTTTCTGTAATCCCCAGCCTCCTAGGTTGTGAGAGGAGCCCTGGGGGTCAGGGCGGGTGACCTCTTGTAGACAGCGAGTACGCCCCCCCTGACATTTGATATGGCCCCTGGCTCCGGTCATACATACCCCTCCCTAGGACCGTCATGATGGAACGGCCCTCTGTGGGATCAACCCCCACCCCCCCTCCCAATGTCGGACCCTCTACCCCCACTCTCACCGCTCTCAGCTGGACTAGCATTCAGTTCAGTTGAGCCAGTGTAAATGGATCCACCCACCACACTGGAACCTCTTAAAACCCGAAATAAAAAGTTAATTAAAAATCTGCGTAGCTTGCGTTTCTTCCATAATTGCATTGGGTGGGTATAAAAAGGATTCTCAGGTATTTGAAGGGAACTGTGAATTTGGGTCTTCAAATACAGGTCTCTGAAGAATTGAAGTTGAATTGTTATGTCGACAGTGATTATGCCAATCATGTAAGAACATAAGAACATAAGAATAGCCTTGCTGGAACAGGCCACAGCCCATCCTGAAACCAATTGATGCCCTGCTATTAATTTAACCCGTTATGTACTCAAGGGCAGACCTTATCCTACTGCGGAAGTCACCCCCCTCTCGCAGGGCTGGCCCTCCGCTCTTACGAGGGCCCACATTGATGAGGGATTTATTAATCCAGAGCGGTGGGCGAGGCGCAGTCTCAGGGGGCTTTTATATAAATTTATGATTCATATTTTAGGGGGTCCCAGGGAGGGGTGAGGGGTTAGTCAGGCTGGAGGCGGGACCAGTGCAAAGTCGGTGGGCGGAGTCAATAAGGAAGTGAGTGGGTCTGTTAAAAGGAGGGGGAGGGGGGATGTTCCAGAAGAGGGTCTTTCCATTCAAACGGTCGTAGGGAGGGGCAGGTGCAATGGTAGACACAGATCTCATCACTGGTTGGGAGAACGTGGCCGATGGGTACGGGCGGTCACATGTCCCAACCCCCGCAATCTAAGTGATCAGGGTTCACAGAGCCAGGGCTTGAGACTGATGTTATGCAATGCCAGGTCCGTTGTCAACAAAGCCCCCCTCATCAACGACCTTGTGTAGGAGGGGGAGCTGGACTGGCAGGAATTACGGAGACCTGGTTGGACCATGACGGAGGACTTCCTCTCGTGGAAATGTGCCCGCCAGGTTACCGTGCATTTCATCAGTTACGGGCCCTAGGTAGGGGTGGAGGGGTAGCGGTCATTGTTAGGGAAGGTCTTGAGCCGAGAGAGACCACTGTGCCACAGATAACCGGTTGCGAGTCCCTTTGCATGAAGTGGGGCCCAGGGAGGCAGCTGGGTGTGCTGATTGTGTACCTGGCTCCCCGCTATGTATCAGCAGCCCTGCCTGAGCTCCTCGAGGTGATTGCCGAGATGGTGGCTGAGACCCCCAGACTGTTGGTCATGGGGGACTTTAACTTGCTATCAGTAGGTGAGACATCCGAGGTAGCTCGGGAGTTCATGGCCTCCATGATGGCCATGGAGCTGAGCCAAGTAATTCAGGGCCCCACAAACGAAGGAGGACACACACTGGATCTCATTTTTATCTCTGGGCAGTGCAGTAGTGATCTGGGATTAGGGGATTTAGTCATCGTACCCCTGTCATGGTCAGATCACTCACTTCTCCGGCTCGACTTTCCAACCACTACACCCCACCGTGGGGAGGCGGAACCGGAATTTCCAAGATGGTTCTGCCCCAGGCACCTGATGGAACCTGAAAGATTCCAGATGGAGCTTGGGCCACTACCTGTAACCCTGACCCGTGCCCGGATGGAGGACCTAGTGGCTGCATGGAATAGTGCGGCCACTGGGGCCTTGGACCGGGTTGCGCTTTTGCGGCCTCTCTTGCGGCAGCGAACCACCCAGGCTCCTTGGTTTTCTGAGGAGTTGAGGGTGATGAAGCACCACAAGAGAGGAGGTAGAGATCCACACGCTCTGAATCTGACCGAACACAGGCGAGAGCCCATTTCAGGACTTACCTTGTGGCGTTAAGGGTGGCCAAGCGTCAGTATTTTGCTACCCTTATTGCGTCCGCAGATAACCGCCCTGCCACCCTGTTTGGGGTAACCCGCTCCCTCCTTCAACAGAGGCCGCGGGAAGCCCCTCTACAGGGTAGAGCAGAGGAATTTGGGGAGTATCTGCAGCACAAAATCGCTCAGATTCGGAGCGAGTTGGTCTCCACTGGAAGTGGTCTGGAGGGGACGTCGGAGGTGGGTCTTGAGATACCACTCTGGGAGGAATTTGACTCTGTTACTTCTGATGATATGGACAGGTTGCGTAGGCAACTGAGACCACCACATGTTTATTGGACCCGAGTCCCTCCTGGCTTGTACTGGCATCCTGGGAGGTTTCACGAGGCTGGCTCCAGGAAATAGTGAATGCTTCTTTGAGTGAGGGGTTCTTGCCTACCATCTTGAAAGAGGCGGTGGTGAGGCCCCTTCTCAAGAAGCCTTCCCTGGACCCAGCATTGTTAGTAAATTACCGTCGGGTCTCCAACCTTCACTTTCTAGCGAAGGTTGTAGAGAGTGTGGTGGCACTGCAGTTTCCTCGCCACCTGGAGGAAATTGATTATCTAGACCCATGCCAGTCTGGCTTCCGACCTGGTCAGAAGCGCTTGTGTCGTCCTGTCTAGACTACTGTAACACTCTCTACATGGGGCTCCCCTTGAGATGCACCCGAAGGCTTCAGCTGGTCCAAAATGCGGCCACATGGGAAGTACTGGGAGTTACCAGATACTCCCACGTAACACCGCTCCTGCGCAGGCTGCATTGGCTGCCAGTGGCCTTTCGGGTGCGTTTCAAGGTGTTGGTTATCATCTTTAAAGCGTTCCATGACACAGGACCTAGTTATTTGCGGGATCGTACTTTGCCCCATACATCCCTTCGGCCGATTCGCTCTCACAGAGGGGGACTTCTCTGGGTGCCATCCACTAGGCAATGCCAGTGGGCGATGCCCAGGGGAAGGGCCTTCTCTGTGATGGGCCCGACCCTTTGGAATGACCTTCCCCCTGATTTTAGAACGAACATGGACCTCCGCTCCTTCCGTCAGAAACTCAAAACCCACCTGTTTCATCTAGCTGGCCTGGCCTAACTTCATGCTTCCCGCCCCAGTCTGTAATTTTAAATTATTTTATTTGGTTTTATGGGTCTAGTTTTTAATTTTTATAAATTTGTACAGAGGACTATTTAATTTGATTTTAGCTTATATGTATTGTTATGGTTTTGATTTTTAATTTTTACCTGTACACCGCCCCGAGTCCCTTCGGGGAGAGGGGGCGGTCTAGAAATCTAATTAAATAAATAATAAATAATCCAGTCCAGCATTTTGTCTCACTCAGTGGCTCAAAATTTGCTTCAGGGTATTTCCAAGCAGATCTCTTCACCTGCTTATGATTCCCTGCAAATGGCATTGAGAGATATCCTGCCTATCTCTCCAACCCGGAGGGTGTCCTTAGGCATCCATAATGATAGCCATTGATACCCTTGTTCTCCATGAACTCATCTAATCCTTTCTTAAAGGTGTCGAGGCTGACAGCTGTCACCACTTCTTCTGGCAGGGAGTTCCATAGACCAGTGATCGTCTGGGTGAAAAAGTACTTCCTCTTATTTGTTTGAGGTCTAGCTATCAAAAGTTTCATGGAGTGCCCCCTAGTTTTAGTGTTGTGCGATAGGGAAACAGTTTTTCCTTTTCTACTTTGTCCCCACCGTGCATGATTTTATAGGCTTCAATCAGGTCACCTCTCAGGTGCCGTCATTCTAGAGTGAAGAGGCCCAGCCGTTGCAGCCTCAGATGGTAAGGAAGGTGTTCCAGCCCCCTAATCATTCTGGTTGCCCTCCTCTGCACCTTTTCCATTTCCATAATATCCTTCTGAAGGTATGGTGACCAGAACTGTACACAATACTCCAGATGGGGCCTCACCATAGATTTATAAAGAGGCAAAATGACACTTGCTGACTTATTTTCTATACCCGTCCTAATGATCCCTAGCAATGAGTTTGCTTTTTTCACTGCTGCGGCACACTGGGTTGACACCTTCATTGAGCTGTCCACCAGGACACCAAGGTCCCTTTCCTGGTTAGTTGCAAGGAGTTCAGACCCCATCAGTTTATAGATATATTTGGGTTTTTTTGCCCCAACTTGCATCACTCTGCGCTTACTAATGTTGAAGCTCATTTGCCACTGGTTTGCCCATTCCCCCAGTGTCAAGAGATCTTTCTGGAGCTCCTCACACTCTCTCAGTTTTTTTTTTTTTGCAAAAAAAAGTTTTATTGGTTTTAACAATTTTTTTACAGGGAAAAGGTATATAGGGTGTAAAAGAACATTTTAGAGGCATCCATATCGGAGGTGCAGGCCGCCTCCAAGGCTTCATACAAAGATTAATAATTTTTCTATTTAAGGTGGCAGGAGTTACATATGTATCATTTCATAAAATTCATGCATTCAATAAATTGTTTCTACAAAACATCCGAAAGAAAAAGTTACAGTATATTAAAGGAAATCATTTTTGTAATCTGAGTCTTGTAAATATTGTATCCTCATCCTCCCTCCCACCAGTGGGCGGTGCCATGGCCCTTCCCGTTCCCCCATTTTCTTCTTCCAGGATTGAGGCATATTATTTTTTTGAAAAAGAAAAAGGCTTGTGCCTCTTCAATTGTTTTAATTTTTACTCTCCCCCCTCCCAGAGCGCCAACATTCCTTCAGACATAAACCATCTGTCGCAGATTTTGATCTTAACCTGTCCTTCCGAATCTCTGTTATTTCTTCCATTATGCTTTGGAGAATTCCCTCTATTGATTGTAGCATTTCCATAGTGAGAGTTTTAAGTTCTTGACACCAATATGGCGTCCGCAGGGCGAGGAGCTCGTGAGGTCCAAGAAAAGGAAAAGTCAGTGTCCAAAGTTGAAAATAATCCACTTAAATTCCAGGGAGAAAAGGGTTTTATAATCAGTTCTGATATAAAAGAAGGCACACGTTGGGAGAAACCCCAAAAGTCACTTGCGTTGGTTTTTCAGTAAATTTTCCAAGCTTGTAACAGTGAAGGAAAAGAGAAAGTTCTCAGCCGGGAGCAAAGAAGCGCCATGTTTCCCCGCCCTTTGGTGGTCAGGCAGAACTAGTGAAAGTCATTTCTCTTGCAGCGAAACTCAGATACTAAGTAACAATGGCTAATCCACATTCAATAGACTTCCAGTTTCACTTATTCAAAATCGGATGTTACTTTTTGTCTCTTCCCGAGCCCGGGGAGGATTTTAGAATAGAGCTTGATCTCAGGTGGGTTCTCTCTTTTCCAACCCCCACCCCTCCATTCTTCTTTTCTTAAAAGAACTGAAGGCATCAAAATCTCAAAATCAACTCACTAACCACACAGCAGACCACAGAGCCTCGGTGCTTCTCGCAGCCCCGGATTTCAGCCTTCTTCTTCATTTTCTGTTGTTCCGGCGCTCCATAGGCAAAAGGGACTCTTCCCCCCGCATTTTGTTCCCCAGCTCCTGGGACAAAGCGGGTACGCCCCCCCGACAGCTGTCTGGGTAGGGGTCTCCTGCAAGCCGTCCGTCCGGTTAGGGGGCTCTTTTGCAAAGCCCCCGAGTGCCCGAAGGCACCGTTGGAGAAACAGGCGGCGGACGAGCCAGAGACCTGTCCATTTCCTCCGGAAGCCGGAAGCGAACTCCACACTCTCTCAGTTTTTACTACCCTATATAATTTAGTGTCATCGGCAAATGTGGCTACCTTGCTGTTTACTCCTACTTCTAGATCATTTATGAAAAGGTTGAAAAGCAGGGGTCCCAGTACTGAACCCTGGGGGACTCCACTCATTACCTCTCTCCACCTGGAGAAGTGTCCATTTAATGATACTCTCTGTTTCCTGTCCCTTAGCCAGTTGCTAATCCAGGACAAGGCCTGTGCCTTTATTCCATGAATGGCAAGTTTATTTAAGAGCCTTTGGTGCGGGACCTTGTCAAAGGCCTTCTGAAAGTCCAGATAAACAATGTCAACTGGATCTCCCTTGTCCATGTGCTTGTTGACACTCTCAAAAAATTCCAGCAGATTAGTGAGGCATGATTTGCCCTTGCAAAAGGATTCTTGGCTCTCCTTCAGCAGCGCCTTCTCTTCTACGTGCCTATTAATTTTATCTTTTAAGATGGTTTCCATCACTTTACCTGGGACACTTGTCAAGCTGACTGGTTGGTAATTTCCTGGATCACCTCTGGATCCTTTTTTGAAGATTGGTGTTATATTTGCTACCTTCCAGTCATCCGGCACAAGGCCTGTGTCAACATCCCGATGTTGCCATGGATTTTATCTGTTTTGCCTTAACGGACTGAAAATGCTTGACATTCCTGTGGCAGGAAAGGAATCTCAGAACAGCCTGTGACTGCGCATGCATGCAATTATTTTCAATGCTAATTGGAGAACGTAAATTATGACAAGCAGAGGGGAGGGGGCATAAGGGGGTAAAGTGCAGAAGCAATCCAATTATTCTCAGATCTGGCTCCAACCGTGGCTCGCCATGACGTTATATTCAATAAACGGACATTGCTTTGAACTTTTACGTGAGGCCATGAATCATTTGATGTTTCTCATTGGGAGCTTGACAGACAGCCAGATCTTTTAAAAGAAATCTCTCAAGATTTCCGGGCTATCTGAGTCCCGCCTCCCCCAGGCAATGCCTGATAAAGAGGGAGGAGATCAGGCCATGGCAGAAAAAAGCCTCATTCCAGCTGGAATCCAGCCAAACCCCCTCTTCAGCGGAGCTACAGACATCCAACCTTTCTCAGCCACAGAAGCAAGAAAAGATAAGTACTGCATGTGGGACTGGGAACAAACTACAAGGCCCCAGCCCCAGATGGGATCCCTGGGGGGTGCAGTAGAGAAACTGAGGGAGGATTTTGATCAAGCCACCCTTCATGACGAGAGGCCAGCCTGCCATCCGGAAGAGAGAGGAGGCATATCTGATCCTGCTGAAGGGAGGAGACGCATGCTGGAGCGCAGCCCCAGAAGCAAGCATGCTGCCAAGAGCAGGCAACTCCCTCCCTCTCCCCCTCCTAGAGCTGAAGAAGATGACCGGCCGTATCAGGCACGGGCATACAGGGGCCAGGAGGAAAACAGAGGAGGGAGGGAACTAAAAGATCCACCCCGATTCAGAGGAAAGTTTGATGGTAATTCAGACCAACTAGCTCTATTCCTTGATTCAGCTGATTAGAACGCTATGGGCACCTCTACCCATCCCCCAGAACCATGGTGAATGCCATTGCAGAGGGTTTCGAGGGGGAAGCAAAAGAATGGCTAGCAGCCCTCCATAAGCGTAGGGCCCACCAACTCCAAGACATAGATGACTTCCTGGAAGTATTAGCGGCCAGATTTGAAGAGGGGGAGGAGGACCCATATGCAGAGGAGGAACTCAGCAACCTAAAGCAAAGAGGCCGCCCCATCAAAGAGCACATCCGTGAATTCAGGAGGATAGTTGGAAGACTACCCCCACTACCAGAACGGTTGCTGGTGCATTTTTTCAGAATAAGCCTGGATAAACGTATTGCCCAAGTAACTGCATATCGTGACATCCCAAACCAACTCTCTGAGTGGTTCCGAGTGGCAACAAAGGTCGACAGTGGGCTACGTGCCAACGACACAAGGAAGGAACCAGACACAAAGGAGAGGGGTCAACCTAATCTGAAACCATCCCGCCAAAAGAAAGAAATGGCACCACAGCGAGACCTGAGACCAGCCCTCCCTTGAAGTTCCGTGAGGTGTTACAGATGCGGGGGGATGGGCCACATGGTAGCTGCATGCCCAACCCCAGTCCCGAAACCAAGGCTGGACCTACCACCCAGGGCCCGACAAGAACGAGGGCCCCGACGGGCCATCAACACATCCAGGAGGGCTCTTCAAGCTGCAGGGGTCTCCTCCCTCCCAGGCAAAAGCAGTAAAACCCCAGGCAATGATGACCAGTCAATTGAACCCTATGACAGCGAGGACGAGGGAGAAAATGACCCAATGGTGAGCGAATCAATTTACCCTTTCCTTTTTCCAATACGCCTCACAACCCCGAAAACAGGAAAACAGGAGGATTTTCAAGCCCTTGTAGACTCAGGCTGCACTAGGTGCTTGATCAACTTAACCACAGTTCAGAAACTGGGGATCAGAGTGAAAAGACTGAACCACCCGATTCGGTTCGAGCAGGTTGACGGTTCCCTAATGGGAGGAGCCTATGCCACTCACCTAACTGAACCAGTGAGACTAGAATTGGCAGATCACTGGGAAATAATTCGATTCATAATAGCCCCCAAAATGACAGAGGCAGTCATACTTGGACTTTCCTGGCTAGACAAGTGGGGACCGATCATCTGGTGGCAAGGGGACACCCACAGGCTTAGGATATCACCTGGCCCTCAACCCCTCCCTCATGAGCAAGCAGAAATACCACTCACATTGGGAGTCCCCCAAGAGAGCCCACGAGAACAACTGGCAACCACATCTGACAAACCCCCAGAGGCTGAACTGATTCCAGTGGAATACCAGGACCTCGCAGAAGTGTTCAGTGAGACAGAATGCGACATCCTGCCCCCCCACCGCGAAACAGATTGTGCCATTGAAATCATCCCTGGGGCAAAACTACCCAAACCCAAGCTGTATGCCATGACGCCTCGAGAGATGCAAGAAATGCGTGAATACATAGATAAAAACCTAGCAAGAGGGTTCATCGAGCCAGCCAAGCCACGGATTGCGGCACCAGTCCTTTTCAAAGAGAAAAAAGATGGAACTATGCGTTTGGTTGTGGATTTTCGAGGGATAAATGGGGTGTGCGTACACAACCTATACCCGCTTCCCCTCATGAAAGATATGCTGTCTCACTTGGCCAAGGGAAAAGTCTTTACCAAATTAGACCTCAGAGAAGCATACTACCGAATACGGATCAGAGAAGGAGATGAATGGAAAACAGCATTCAACTGCCCTTTAGGAAGCTTCCAATTCAAAGTGATGCCTTTTGGATTACAGGGAGCCCCAGCAGTGTTCATGCAGTTAATAAATGAGGTACTGCATGAGCACCTCTACAAGGGGGTCCTTGTTTTTCTAGATGGCATCCTTATTTACACTGAGACCGTCGATGACCACATACCCCTGGTTCGCCAAGTACTGGAAAAACTTCTGGCAGCCAACCTGTATGTCAAACTATCAAAATGTGAATTCCACCGTGAGCAACTAGACTATCTAGGCTACAGAGTGTCAAATGAGGGAATAGAGATGGACCCAGCTAAAGTGCAAGCCGTCCTAAGCTGGCAACCCCCTCGCACTGGCAGACAGCTACAAAGTTTCCTAGGGTTCGCAAACTTCTACAGGCAGTTCATTCCCTCCTTTGCGAAGATTGCCAAACCCCTGACAGACCTCCTGAAGACAGGGAGCCCAGGAATGAAAACTCATCCGGGACAACCCCTACAATGGAGCCTAACCTGCCAGGAGGCATTCGAAACACTGAAAGAAATGTTTGCAAAGGAGCCAGTACTGAAGCATCCTGACCCTGAGCAACCTTTCGTGATCCAGGCAGACGCCAGCGACATGGCCGTAGGAGCAGTACTGCTCCAAAGAAACAACCAAGGAAATTTACAACCCTGTGCCTATACCTCCCGCGAACTCACAGACACGGAGAGACGATGGGCCGCATGGGAAAAGGAGGCTTTTGCAGTGCGATGGGCACTACTAACCTGGAGACACCTGCTAGAAGGGAGCCAGAAACCGTTTGAAGTTTGGACCGACCACAAAAATCTGGAAGCTCTCAGAACCCCACGGAAACTATCACCCAAACAAGTCCGATGGGCTCAATACTTCAACCATTTCAACTTCGTACTAAAGCACATTCCAGGGCAGAGGAACTTTCTAGCTGATGCCCTCTCCCGCATGCCTCAGTACAAATGCGAACGGGAGCACGTAGTGGACGCCATTATTCCTTCTGCTCAACCAGCTGCCCAAGTAACCACCAGACGGCAATACCGTGACCGACGGGGTCAAACCACAAGCGATCTAACCACAAGACTCAAAACTGAGCTGCTAACGGACCCTTGGTTCCAAAACAACCAACACATCTTGACGAAGAGGGATGACCTCGCCTGGAAGGGGACGAAACTCTACGTTCCAGAATCTCTACGTATCCTAGTTCTCCAGAGGAGCCACGACGCCAAATTGGCAGGCCATTTTGGGTTCCTAAAGACTTTACACCTAGCCCGGAGGCAATTCTGGTGGCCTGGAATGAAGAAAGATGTGGATAGCTGTGTAAAAAGCTGCACAGTCTGTGCCACAATGAAAATACGACCAGGAAAACCCCCGGGACTACTGCAAACAGTGGCAGAACCAACGAGGCCATGAGAGGAGATTGCAATGGACTTTATAGTAGAGTTGCCAAAAAGTGGGGGAAACACGGTGATTTGGACTGTAATAGACCTGTTCTCCAAGCAGGCACACTTCATTCCCTGTAGCGAACTACCCTCGGCTCACAAGCTGGCTAAACTGTTTGTGAAGCATATCTACCGACTGCATGGAGTACCTCGAAGAATCATCTCAGACAGAGGGGTCCAGTTCACGGCTAAATTTTGGAGGGAGTTCCTGCGGTCCATTGGATCATCTCAGGGTCTTAGTTCAGCTTTTCATCCGAGCACTAATGGGGCAGCAGAAAGACTGAACGCCATGATAGAGCAGTACCTGAGGTGCTACGTGAACTATCAGCAGTCTAATTGGACAGACCTTTTATCTTTCGCTGAGGTTGCATACAATAATGCTGTTCACAGCAGCACAGGACTCACGCCGTTTAAAGTAGTGAGCGGCACGGATTTCGTCCCAATGCCTGAGTATCCAAGAGACCCCCCCTCCTCAGTCAGCTTGACTGATTGGATGTCAATGCTGAAAGCAGCTTGGGAAAATGTCAAGAAAGCTCTAGACAAAGCGACACAAACCTACAAGAAACAGGCAGATAAACACCGGGCTCCGCAACGGCCATTCCAGGTGGGAGAGAAGGTTTACCTCTCCACAAAATATTTGAGACTAAGACTGCCCAGCAAAAAACTGGGGCCAAAATTTGTGGGGCCATTCCCCATAATAAAGATCATCAACCCAGTCACAGTGATATTGAAACTGCCTCGATTGCTGGGGAAGACACACCAATCGTTTCATAGTAGCCTTTTGAAACCTGTGATTGGTTCCACTCTGAGACCACTGCCCCGTGTGCCCCCAGGCCCTGTGGTCATAGGGGGCCAAACCCATTATGAAGTCCAACGAATTCTTGATTCGAGGTGGCACAGAAGGCAAGTCCAATACCTAATCAAGTGGAAGGGTTATCCCCTATCGGAAGCATCGTGGGTGAAACATAGAAACATCCAAGCTGACCGCCTTATAGCAAAATTCCATGCAGAAAACCCAAGCAAGCAAGGGGGGGAGGGGAACGCACCCCTAAGGCATACACCTGCATTCAGATTGTCTTGCAACCTATGGGTTGCTTTCGAGAAGTAAGGGGAGCCGGATGTCAACATCCCAATGTTGCCATGGATTTTATCTGTTTTGCCTTAACGGACTGAAAATGCTTGACATTCCTGTGGCAGGAAAGGAATCTCAGAACAGCCTGTGACTGCGCATGCATGCAATTATTTTCAACGCTAATTGGAGAACGTAAATTATGACAAGCAGAGGGGAGGGGGCATAAGGGGGTAAAGTGCAGAAGCAATCCAATTATTCTCAGATCTCGCCATGACGTTATATTCAATAAACGGACATTGCTTTGAACTTTTACGTGAGGCCATGAATCATTTGATGTTTCTCATTGGGAGCTTGACAGCCTGATTTGAGGGAAAGATTATATACTTTGGCAAGGACATCAGTAATTTCATCTTTAAGTTCCTTGAGAACTCGTGGATGGATGCCATCTGGTTCTGGTGATTTGTTAGTGTTTAGTTTAACAAGACATTCAAGGACCTCCTCCCTGGTTATTTCTATCTGGGTTAATTCCTCAGTTTCCCTCCCTATGAAGATAGGCTCTGTTTTGGGCATGTGATCTCTGTCTTCTTCAGTGAATACTAAAGCAAAGAATTCATTGAGTCTCTCTGCAATCTCTGCCTCCCATTGTCATCTAATGGTCCAATGGCCTTCCCAGTTGGGTTCTTACTTCTAATGTACTTAAAGAAGTCCTTGTTATTTCTTTGAGTGTTTTTAGCTAAACGCTCCTCAAAGTCTTGCTTTGCTTTCCTGATTGTTGCCTTGCATTTGTTCCACCAGGATTTATGTTTCTGCCTGTTGTCCTCATTTGGAGAAGCCTTCCATCTTTTAAATTAGCTTTTCTTGCTTTTGATCACTTCCTGAACAGCTCCTGTAAGCCCCATCGGAGTCCTCATGAACCTGCCGGTGCCCTTTTTCCTTTTAGGTATACATTCCAATTGGGCCTCTGTTATTGTTTTTGTCAGCAGTCTCCATGCCTCATGTTTGGACTTTCTCAATTCTCCCTTTCAGCTTCTCTTTGACTAGTTTACTAATCTTCGGGAAATTTCCTTTATGAAAATTTAAGGTCTCTGTGTTAGATTTTATCGGTGATTTGCAGTCTATGATTAAGTTAAAAATAATTGTGTTGTGGTCACTGTTCCCTATTGGATCAGTCACGTTAACATTTTGCACCAGATCCTGTATATTGCTCAGAACCAAGTCAAGGATTCTTGTACCTCTAATTGGGTCTTCAACCATCTGTTCCAATGGAACAATCATTTAGCATATCTAGGAACTTTATCTCTTTGTCATGTGCTGAACAACAGTTCGCCCAGTCTATGTGAGGGTCATTGAAATCCCCCATTATTACCAGGTTTCCCTTTTTTGATGTCTCCTCTATAACATTCTGCAACTGCCAGTCTCTCTCAGGGGCTTGGGTCGGAGGTCGATAACATATGCCTACTGTTAGACCATTCTTTTGGCCTGATAGTCTTACCCACAGAGTTTCTAGTGGTGACTCTAAATCACCCCGATATGCCAATTCGTATGACTTTATCTCTACTTTGACATACAAGGCTACACCACCTCCCGTTTGCCCCTTCCTGTCCTTCCTGTACAGTTTGTAGCCTGGGATGACTGTATCCCATTGGTTATCATCCATCCACCAGGTTTCAGTGATACCAATAATATCAATATTTTTGTCTATTGCTAAGTATTCCAGCTCCCCTATTTTGTTCCGGAGGCTTCTGGCATTTGCATACATGCATTTATATATACTTTTCTGATGCAGTCTTTTGAGTCCAGTTGCATCCTTAGACTGCTTCTTGCATCCATCTGCTAGAGTGCTGGTGACTGGCTCCTCGCTTTGCTCAGTAATTTTTGCATCCTCCTCACTACTCAAGTAAACACTTTCCCGAACTGCCCAGCTCCTGTCGGCTTTCCCCCAGTTATCAGTTTAAAAGTTGTTCTGCAGCCTTTTTGATGTTGAGTGCCAGCAATCTTGTCCCATCATGGTTCAAGTGCAACCCATCCCCCCTGAACAGGTTTGGCTTGTCCCAAAATGTTCTCCAGTTCCTGACAAATATGAAGCCCTCCTCCCGACACCATCGCCTCATCCACGCATTGAGGCATCTGAGCCTGGTGGGTCTGGCACGAGAAACAGGCAGCACTTCTGTAAATGCTACCTTGGAAGTTCGGGACTTCAATCTTCTTCCCACAACCTGAATTTGGCTTCCAGGTCTGATTGCTTTGCCTTCCCAACATCATTGGTACCAACGTGTACCACGACCACTGGCTCCTTCCCAGTTCTCTCTAACAAATTATCTAGATTTCTCGTGACGTTTGCAACCTTTGCACCGGGTACGCAAGTCACTACACGGTTGTCAAAAAACCTAATTCTGGGATTGTGGTATTGTTTGGAGGGACTTTAATTGGTTAGAAGTCCAGAAAATAAACAACTGTAGCCATTTCTACTGCAGAGGCAGAATTTATTGCTCTAGCTGAACTTCGTTCAGAGCAGAGGTTGGTTCCTCCTGGTATGGTATGGTATGCCAGAAGAGGTAGTGAAAATTTGGCATACCAGATAGGACTGGTAGCAATGGTGGCCTGATCATGCCCCTGTACTGACGAAATAACGAAACAGCAGAAGAACAAGGGGAGCAGAGGCCTTGGCTGTTGGAAGAAGCGCTCGGACTTCATTCTCTTTGAGAGACGCCTTGCTTGTCATGGGGAGAAATCAGAAGGGGAGAGAGAGAGAAAGCTGAATTTCTGTTAGGGGTGGCCTTCTCCTCCCTCTCGCCCCCTGATTTCTCCCTGGACATGCTCGCAGAGGAAGGAGGCAGTGATGCTGGCTGGCACTCGCTTTCCTTACTGCTTGCCACTGCCGCTACCCCTGCAGCCTGCCTGCTACAACCCCACCTGCCCTGCTTAGCTGGGTGGGTGGACAGGAAAGCAGCGAGGGGATGAGCACCGGCCAGCATCCCTGCCTCCTTTTTCTGAGATCCACGGAAGTAGGGAACAGAGACTTCTTTGCCAGCCTCCCAGCTGATCTGTCCCATCCAATCTGTGTGTGTGTGTGTGTGTGTGTGTGAGAGAGAGAGAGAGAGAGAGAGAGAGAGAGAGAGAGAGAGAGAGAGAGAGAGAGAGAGAGAGAGAGAGAGAGAGAGAGAGAGAGATGTGCATGCCTTCCATGGCGTACCCAACACCTTCGGACACTCATCAGGTCACCTGCCGAGCGGCAGAGAAATTGTGCTTCAGCAAAAGGAAAAAAAGCTGTTTGAAATTAGCCCTCTCTGCCTCTCTGCTAAAAAGACAGGAACCCCAGCCAGGAAGTTAACAGTATGACTAACCATATTCGGTTAACCCCCAGAACAGGAAGAGGCTGAATTGGGGGTTGTGTGAGTTGGTTTGTAGTATACGGATGGCGGTGATCATAGGATTTGTTGGGCATCGGTTTTAGTTCATAATCTATACCCATGGCTCCTGAGGGGCCAAGCCTTCTCCACTTGCAACATCTTCACCCTGACAGCATTGCTGGCAGCTGCATCTTGCAGCTCAGGAGGTCTATGCTGTCTCTGCTCCTGCTGCTCAGCCTGAAAACGCCTTCCTCCATGATCCTCATGTTTCAGGCTGAGTAGTGCCAACGGGAAGAGTGTGAGAGTGGAGCTGCTCTATTTTCTGTGGGGCAGAAAGAGGCAAGTGCCTCAGGTGCCATCTGGAGAGAGGCGTTACTTCTTGGCCTGAAACAAAGTGGTGAGGAAGGAGTCTCTGGCGGCTTCAGCAGCAGCAGCAGCAGAAGCAGTAGCGGCAGCTGAAGCACAATCCCAGGCAGACAGTTCCGGCTCTCCCTTCCCCAAGCATGTCTCTGTTGCTTCTGGCACTGCTTTTGATGAATCTGGCTTGGCAGAGGGGCTCTTGCCATCACTGATAGCATTGCTGGGAGCCGCTTCTTGTCATTGCCGCCAAGCCAGATTCACCAAACGTGGCACCAGCAGCAACAGGACATGCTCGGGGAAGTGAGAACCAGAACTGACTGTCTGGGGTGTTTGCTTCAACCGCTGCCACTGCTTCTGCTGCTGCTGCAGCCACCAGAGATTCCTTCCTTGCCTTTGCTTTGTTTTGGGCTGAGAAGTGATGCCTCTGAGGGGCTGCCCCCGGATGGCACCTGAGGTCGCCTTGCCTCCTTCTGTCCCATGGAAAAAAGAACAGCTCCACTCTCCCCTTCACTTTCCTCAGCCTATGTGCTCTTCAGGGGGTGGAGGAAAATGCCCCTCCAGGAGAACCACCACACATCCTTCACAGGTGGGAGACTGAAGGGCCGACTGCAGGTGAAGAGTGGCAAGGGGTTTTGACAGTGTGAGAGAAAGAATTCAAAGTCAGTGGAGGTGGTGTGTGGCTTATGTGCCTTGTTCCAACTTTCCCTGGGTGCAAAATGCTTTTAAAAATTAAAGTTTTAGTTTTTTGGCGGGGGTTGTAACACATTAGGGATGCAAGGATCTTGTAACTTGACAGCTTTAAGACTTGCACACTTCAAATGTCAGAGTTCCTGAGCCAACATGACTGGAGGAGGAATTCTGGAAGTTGAAGTCCACAAGTCTTAAAGCTGTCAGGTTTGAACATTCCTGGGTTTTGGTATCTTTTTGTAAAGGTTTAAGTGTGCAAGAGTCTTGTAATTTGATAGCTTTAACACTTGCACACTTCAAATGCCAGAGTTCCTGAGTCAACATATTGGTTGCTAAGCAAGCGCGTTGTTAAGTGAGTTTCACATTTTACACCCAGTCACATGACTGCCGAGTCACACTCACAAAATAGGCCATGCCACAGAATAAGTAGTAAAAAATTTGAACCCCTAGTTCAGAGGTAACTTGGTATGTATAGCTGTTAAAGGATTTAAACATAAAAGTAAATGAAGCTGTAATAGTGTTTGAAGATAATGTTACTTGCATTAAAATGGCAATATTTGTCAAAGAAAAAATAGAAACAAGCATGTGGATACTAAATATTGTAAAAGAGAAACTATCAAATGTAAATGAATTAGCTTGCTTCACTGGCTCACTGATCACCCCACCTCTGAGAGCCCTATATATACTGTGGTGCAGACAGCCCACTTACCTCTTTTCCTGCGTTGGCTCTTGTGTCATCGCTCACTTCCTGATCTGATCCTCGCTGACTTGATCCTCGCTTGTCTGCCCTGCTATCTCCTCAGGTAAGTAAGCCTTCACAGAGTGCATAGTGGGGGAAAGCTACCATGAGCATTGTCTGTCTTCGCACTTACACAAAGCTGAGGATCGGCTGCAGCCTTCATTGCAGCAGATCCCCGGGCTTGCCTAAACCGCAGGACTGCATGTGTCAGTCTCTGCTTTGCTGCTTGCTTCAGCTGGCATCGAAACATGGAGGGAGTGGCTATGGTATTTGGGAATGGGACTATATGGTGCAGGAGGAAGATTTGGAGAAGGGAGTATGTTCTCTCCATCTACTTCGCATACTGATGGCTGGTGTCTTGAGATGATCAAGGCCAACCATCCTGCATCAACCCGATGATGCTCCTGGAGATGCAACTCACATGACACCTAAGGGATTTGTGGATTGGACAATAGGGTGGGGACTGTTGTGGGGAGGGAGCTGGAGATATATTGATATGTATGATTTTGCACACTTTGTTCTCAGACCTTGGTTTACTTAGCTACTTTATTTTTATAACCAGTAAAAGTACTCTTAATTCTTCAAAATGGAATTGAGTGGTTTCTTTCTTGGTTAATGTCAAAGGCAGACCTGACAATAAAGAAGGTCTCCCTTCGCACTCATCCCTGAGCTAACACCTTCAGAGGGGACTGTAATATATAAAAACTTCAAAGAGATGTCTAACCCCTGCAGCGATCAGGAGGAAGACGTGGGGGCTGCTGGATCATCATGGATGGCAGAAACAGAATGGATGGCAGATTTGAATTTGGAAGAAAGATCTGTCCACCCCAGGTGGTTGATGGGGGTTGGGCAAAAGTACGATCTTGAGGAAATTCCACCTGGGGTTACAACCAGCAGACGTTGGCGACCTTCAGCGGCTTGACAGGAAGCTGAAGAAGAAAATCTCATGAAGAACCAGGCCATGAGACTTTTCCAGGAAGCTTGGGAGAAAAGGCGTTTCTGTGAGAGCAGTTCCGAAAGAGAAGCTGAGTTCCCTGAAGTAGAGGAGAGGCCTGCTGAGGATGAGACCCACCCAGGGGGGGCCCTGGGGGTAGACGGTGGAGCTGATCAAGATGAGGGGGTACAGCCAGCAGCAGCAGCAACAGCGGCTAGAGCCATTCCAAGGGGAGGAGGGGCACTCCGCAGACGCCAGATGGCAAAAGTCCCCCTCCTTGGCGTGAAATATGGGAGTGACATGAAAGAACAGGAATTTCTCCTGGTTCAAGTCTGGAATTTTATGAGAGAATTCAAAATTGACCTCCCAAATGAAGAGAGCAAGGTAAGGCTCATTACCCTGGCATTAGAAGGAAAAGTGGCAGCTTGGATGGTGTCTTTGCATAACAATGACTCCCCCTTACTGAGAAACTTTGAAAGATTTATGGCTGCCCTGAGAAAATGCTTTGATGACCCGCTCATTGAGCAAAGAGCCAGAATTAGAATGAAAATCCTTACGCAAGGGAAAAAAATCCAGTGGCTGAATATATTCAAGAGTTCCATGAGCTATAAGTTCACATGAGGGGGTGGTCAGAGGAAGCCCTAAGGGACAGTTTTAAGGATGGCTTAAGCTGGAGATATATCAGAATTGTGTGAACACACCCACCCTCCCCCCGGTAGTCTACAAGACTGGTACGATCTGGCAGCGGATGTTGAAATTGATCTTGTTAGAGATAAATGCCTTGAGGACAGTGAGAAAGAAAAATCCCCCCTCCCCCCCAAAGGGCTTTCAAAAGGAGGGGAAAGATGGTCTGCAAGCAAGCCCCGGTCCGCTGCATGTTTCCATTGTGGGAGGGAGGGACACTGGGCTGTGAATTGCTGAGTCAAGCTCAGCCCAAGACCTCTGGCTACTGGGGAGAAGAAGAAGCCTGATAAACATCCTGGGAAGTGGAGAGACACTGCTATGAAAGGAATTGAGCCGGTGAAAGATTTCCCTCCAGTCCTGGAAAAGGAGGGGCCCTCCTCCCCATCAGATGAAAGTGAAACCGACTACAATGATGATGACCATCTAGTGAGTTCCCGTATGGGCCCCATGACCATTCCAGTAGAACTTAAAGTGCCCTCTACTGGTGCTCAGTCAAAATTGTTGGCCCTTTTAGACTCAGGATGCACACGCTGCATAATTAGCTCAGAAGTAGTGGAACAAATGGGCCTAAGGCTAAAAACTTTAAAAGTGCCCATTGCCTTTTGCCAATTGGATGGGTCTATAGTGGGGAGGCACTCATTTTGTGACTGAAACAATTGATATGTGGATGGGAAGCCACCAAGAAACCTTAAATTTCATAGATGCACCTGAAATGATCGTCCCCTTATATTGGGTTTGCCTTGGCTACGGAAATGGAACCCACGCCTAAATTGGACAAAGGAATGGTTGCATATTTGCTCCATGATGCCCCCAGAGGGGAAGGGGACAGTTACCCACTCAACAAATGCTATAACCTCTGTTGGAGTGGCAGCATATGAAAATATTGATGGGGAGGAGAAAATCCCTAAGGAATTTTGGGACTTAAAATATGTTTTTAGTGAGAGATCCTTGGATAATTTGCCCCAGAATACTGACTGTACCATTGCCAGAAGAAGTGGCGACAGCTGTCAGGCTCGACACTTTTAAGAAAGGATTAGACGAGTTCATGGAGAACAAGGGTACCAATGGCTATCCTCCGGGATGGAGAGATAGGCAGGATATTTCTCAATGCCATTTGCAGGGAATCATAAGCAGGTGAAGACATCTGCTTGGGAATACCCTGAAGCAAATGGTGAGGCACTGTGTGAGACAGAATGCTGGACTGGATGGGCTGTGGCCTGTTCCAGCAAGGCTAGTCTTATGTTCTTATGTTCTTATCCTCCCTGGAGTAAAACTCCCCAAACCCCGAATTTACTCAATGACCCCATAGGAGATGGATGAATTGTGCAAATTCATTGATAAAAATCTGGAAAGAGGTTTCATTGAGCCTGCTAGGCTACGAGTGGCCACACCTGTAATGTTCAGAGAGAGAAAAGATGGCTCATCTCATTTGGTTGTCGACTACAAAAACCTTAATGGTATTTGTGTGGAGAATGTCTACCGCCCCCCCCCGTCTCATGAAGGACATGTTAGCCCAATTAGGCAGAGGCAGACTTTTCACGAAATTGGATCTTAGAGAAGTTTATTACAGAATCAAGGAGGGAGATGAGTGGAAAACGGCTTTCAATTGTCCCTTAGGGTGTTTTCAATTCAAAGTACTACCGTTTGGGCTGCAAGGGGCGCCAGCGGTTTTAATGCAATTAATAAATGAAGTGTTACATGAACACCTGTACAAGGGCATGATGGTCTACTTCGATGACATCCTTATTTATGCAGAAACAAGTGATGAACACGTGAAATTAGTGCGGTCAGTACTCAAGAAACTCCGGTCCGCTGAACTTTATGCTAAACTATCTAAGTGTGAGTTTTATCAGAAGAAGATAGATTACCTTGGTTACCGCATCTCCCATGATGGCATTGAGATGGACCCAGTGAAAGTCCAAGCTGTCACTGAGTGGGCATCTCTTTGCACCCCCTAGCAATTGCAAAGTTTTTTGGGATTTGCAATTTTTTATCGTCAATTTATTCCCTGTTTTGCCAGCATTGCCCTGCCCATTACAAACCTCTTAAAGTCTAAAGGGGAGGCCAAACCCAGACCTGGGTAAGCTTCTGAACTGGACTATGGAATGTCAGGCCGCTTTTGACATTAAAGTGACTCTTTGCAGCTGAATCTGTTTTAAAACATCCTGATATGGAAGCACCATTTATCGTTCAAGCTGATGTTAGTGACGCGGCAGTGGGGGCAGTATTGCTTCAAACAAATGCCGAGGGAAAACTGCAACCATGTGCTTACACCTCACGTAAGCTTGCAGACACTGAAAAGAATTGGACTATATGGGAAAAAGAAGCTTTTGCTGTCAGATGGGCTTTGATGACCTGGCGCCATTTTCTAGAGGGCGCCACACACCCTTTCGAGGTATGGACTGATCATAAAAATTTAGAAGCATGGAAGACCCCGCACAAGCTATCTCCTAAACAGGTGCATTGGGCTCAGCACTTCAACTGTTTTAATGTTACCCTCAAGTATACTCCGGGGTGGGGGGGAAAGAATTTTATGGCGGATGCCTTTTCTAGACTTTCCCAATATAACAGCTCTAAACTGAGTGTAGTTCATCTGGTCATCCCTACAAGGAATCTCGCTGCTCCAGTTGTCACTAGGAGCCAGAGCACAGTGGATCTAGATGTCTCTACTGACTTGATGATCAAGCTTAAGGAGGGCCTTCGGTCAGATCACTGGTTCAAGTCACATTCCAATGAATGCACCTTGAATGTCGGCTTAGCTTGGGTAGAGACTAAATTATATGTTCCTGAAAGCCTGAAACCACTGGTTCTTCAACAAGCCCACAATTCCAGGATGGCAGGCTATTTTGGATTTGTAAAGACTTTGCATTTGATTAAGAGACAATTTTGATGATCTTCATTAAACAAAGACATTGAGTCGTACATAACCAGTTGCCCCATTTGTGCTACAGTGAAACGGCCTCTGTGGAAACCTCAAGGCCTTCTCCAAAGCGTTGCATGGCCTGAAGCCCCATGGAAGGAGATATCAATGGATTTCATTGTGGAACTGCAAGAAAGCCTTGGAAACACAGTGATTTGGGTTGTTACCGACCTGTTTTCCAAGCAAGTTCATTTTATACCCTGTTCCAAAATCCCGTCAGCCAAATTGTTGGCTAAATTGTTTGTTTCACATGTGTATCGTTTACATGGAGTACCTAAGCACATAATTTCGGATAGAGGAGTTCAATTCACCTCCCACTTTTGGAAAGAGTTTCTAAAGTTGATTGGCTCCGCCCAGGGGTTAAGCTCTGCCCACCACCCTCAAACCAATGGGGCTTGTGAATGGACTAATTCTGTTTTGGAACAGTATCTTTGGTGTTTCATAAATTACCAGCAGGACAATTGGACTGAACTGTTACCTCATGCTGAAGTGGCTTACAATAACTCTGTGCACAGCAGCACTGGAATGACCCCTTTCAAAGTTATTTATGGTCAGGACTTTGTATGAAGTCCTGAATTGCATCAGGTGGTACCAAAAATTTTGTCCCTCTCTGAATGGGAATGGGACTATATGGTGCAGGAGGGAGATTTGGAGAAGGGAGTATGTTCTCACCATTTACTTCACATACTGATGGCTGGTTCCTATGACTAAGACATAGACAGAGACTTATTCATCAACTCTTGAGGGGTTTTTGGACCATCCTCTCTCCGCCTGGACAGCCTGGCATATTCACTGGACTATGCTAGATCATATTATTTATATGTTCCACTCTTATTCCCCCCTCCCCCCCGGTGGTTGGATCTCTCCCATCCCATGTGATTCTATCATCCCTCCTGACCATCTGACCTGTAATTGAGTCACCAGATGTGTTACTTCCATCTTAGTCTACTTGTAGCTAATTACCATCTTAGCCCCTTTCAGGGCCAGTAAGGCGGCTTATTCTGTTGTATGTATTCCTCGGTTGACCTCGCCCTGCGAGAGTCTCCTCTCTTGCAGGTGTGGCCCTCAGCATTAACAAGGGCCCACCTCAATGATGGATAGGTAAATCCCAAGAGGTGGAGGAAGCGGAAGCTCAGAGGGTTTTTAGGGGGGTTTTATGTAGAGTTTTAAGGGGTTCTGGGGTTGTAGATGGGTTGGTAGAAACTAGGGAGGTGGGTGGGGGGGTATAACCCACAGGGTATTGTGTACAGGCTGGCTTGTAATCCCGATGGGGAGGACATGGTGTCCATTTTAAGGTGGGGTAAGAACGTCATTCAACCAGTGTCATTCTATCAGGACAGTGTGTGGGAGGGGTAGGTATGGCGGGAGCCAGAGACCAAATCAGTTGTTGGGAGCGCGCACTCGCTGTTTACAAGAGGTTGCACGCTCCGATCTCCATGGCTCTTCTCTCAACCCAGGAGGTCAGAGTTCCCAGGGCCGGGGCTCAAGGCTGATGCTGCTCAACGCCAGGTCCATTATCAACAAGGCCCCCCTCATCCATGATTTGGTATTAGAGGGGGAGCCGGACCTGGTAGGTGTCACGGAAACCTGGCTGGGTCCTGAGGGGGGGTGCCCCTTGTGGGAATGTGCCCGCCAGGCTACTGGGCATACCATCAACCATGAGCCCTAGGCAGGGGCGGGGTGTGTGGTTATTATTATGAGGGAGGATCTAGTTCCGAGGGAGACCACTGTGCCGCAGATCGCCGGCTGTGAGGCCTTAGGTATGAAGTGGGGCCTTGGGAGTTGGGCTTGCTGATTGTGTACCTGGCTCCCCGCTACGTCTCAGCAGCCCTGCCCGAGCTCCTCGAGGTGATAGCCGAGATGGCAGTTGAGACCCCCAGGCTTTTAGTCATGGGGGACTTTAATCTGCCATCAGTAGGCGAAACCTCTGAGTTAGCTCGGGAGTTCATGGCCTCCATGACGGCCATGAACCTGGCCCAAGTAATTCAGGGCCCCACTCACACCGGATGCCACACGCTGGATCTTGTCTTTATCTCCGGCCAGTGGAGGAGTGATCTAGGATTAGGGGACTTAACGACCACCCCCCTGTCATGGTCAGATCACTCTCTCCTTCGACTAGACTTCCCAACCGCTACACCCCACCGCGGGGAGGTGGAACCGGATATTCCACAATGGTTCCGCCCCAGGTTCCTGATGGATCCAGAGAGATTCCAGATGGAGCTTGGGCCAATACCAGGAACCCTGACCCGCGACTCGACTGAGGTCATGGTGGCTGCTTGGAATAACGCAGCCACTGGGGCCCTGCACTGGGTCACGCCCTTGCGGCCTCTCATGCGTCACTGATCTGCCCTGGCCCCTTGGTTCTCTGACGAGCTGAGGGCATTGAAACGACGCAAGAGATGCCTGGAGGGTATTTGGAGATCCACTCACGCCGAATCTGATCGAACACGCGCTAGGTCCCACTTAAGGACCTACCTCGTGGTGATTTCTCTACAAAGTGGAGTGAGATACATACATATATCATTTCCCAACTTCATGCAATCAATCATTTATTTCTATAAACATCCAGATAAGAGTTACTATATAATAGAAAGTCATTTGTGAGATCTGAGTCTTTCAGTTATTTTATCCTCTTCTCCCCTGCTGTCAGTGGGCGGAGTCGTGGCCCCTCCCGCTCCCCCATTTTCATCCTCCAGGATTGAGGAATGTTTTTTAAGAAAGGCTTCCGCCTCTGCAATTGTTTTAATTCTTACTCTCCCCCCCTCCCAGAACACTAACGTTCCTTTGGGCATTGACCACCTGAACCACACCCCTTTTTTATATAATCTTTTGGATAAGAAGGAGTACTTCCTTCTTATCTCTCGAATCTTTTTCAGGATCTGTTTCAGAATGGCAACTTCACTCTATTGATATATCAAGGAACCATCTCTCTGTGCTCTCAGGATCTCATACCCTGTCGACCTTCTTACAAATTTAATATGTATCTCTCTGGGTACTTCATTTATTCTGGCATATGCTGAATTAATTCTATAAATCAAATCAATGTCCCCCCAAATATCTTCTTTGCTCCTTTTAGTATAGTCTGCTAACATCGTACACATTCAATCTTTTAAATTCTCAGAGCTTACTTCAGGAACATTTTGAAACCTTAAAAAGTAAGACATTCTTTCAAAATCCATCCTCGACATATGACCAGTTAATTCCACTATTTCTTTTTGAGAATTACTTATCTCTCCTCTCATCTCAGTCGCCCCCCCTCCAGTCCATCCAATCTTTGTTTTTTTTCCATTAGTGCTTTTTGCGTCTCCAAAAGTTCCAATTTTGAACTAACATTGTCTTTCCGGATTTCTTTTATCTCTTTCATGATGTTTTGAAAAGTTTCTTCTATTGCTGATAGCTGAGTAGCCTCCCCCACCATTTATTTAGATAGCATTGAAGTGATCTTGGGCTGTTGTGGGTGCTTCTTTGAAGCCATGATGAAAGTGTTAAGTTTTTGCCACTAATATGGCGTCTTTTGGAGGGGTACTCCATGAGTTGAGAAGAGAACAAGAGTCAATGTCCAAATTCAAAATGCAATTTGCTTAAAGTCCAGAGAGAGAACAATTTTTTTTAACAACAATCAAATAGGAAAAGAAAGAAGGCACATCTGGGAGAAATCCTAAGAGTCAATTGCCTTAGCTTGTGAGTAAAAAGTTTAGTCCCATAAAAATGAAGGAGTGTCAGCACATCACAAAGAAAAATATTTCTTACAGGGAACAAAGAAACGCCATCTTTCCCGCTCCCCTGGCAGTCATGGAGAACTAGTGAAAGTCCATTTCAGTTGTTGCAAGACAGAGATACAAAGTATCAATAGCAGAGTTAAAGTGAAAAACTTTCATTTTCATTGTTTAGAAATCGGATGTAGTTCTTCCTCTTCCCCAAGCGTGGGGAACATTTTAAAGCGCCGCTTTTTTTTCCTTCCGAGGAGGGGTTTACAAACTCCCCCCTCCTTCTTCTTTAGAAGCAAAGGTTGACAGCATTAATTCTTAAAACACTCACAGTCCACTCTGCAGCCAAGAGCCTCGGTGTTGCCTCCAGTCCCGCCATTCAGCCCGTCTTTAAATTGCAGCTGTTCCGGTTCTCCATCGGCGAAGGGGACGAAAGGAAAACTCTCCCCCCGCAACTCGTTCTCTGGCGCCTGGGATGAGGTGGGGGCCACCCCCCCAACTGCCATTGGGGTGGGGGGACTCCCTGCAAGCCGTCCATATGGGGGGGCTCTTTAGCAAGAGCCCCCTGAAGGTGCCGCCAGAGCAACCAAGCGGCGGACGCGTCTGGGACCTGTCCGTCGCCTCCGGCAAACCGGAAGGAAGTCCTTTATATCTTCTTTTAGTAGGTCATTCATTGGGGCAAAGTGACATTGACATTCAGTGACATTGACTTGGCCATTCCCACCTGGTCACATGACCACCAAGCCACTCCCATCCGGTCACATGACCGCTGAGCCACTCCCACAAAACAGGCTACACCAACAGAATAGGTTGTAAAAAATTTTGAAACCCACCACTGGTTGGATGATTGTGGATGGTTCCACCCAGGAGGGGGAATCTTGAAGATTGCAGCTCCTTCTGAAGCAGCTGGAAAGTCAATGGAAGAGACAAATTATGTCTCTTCCTACTAGCAGAACATTTTTGTAAGCATTTCTGGGACTTTAAAGTTCACTTTTTGAACTTTTGTTTTTGTTCTTATCTTTAAAGTTTAATTGGCTGTCTGAATGGTGATTTATTTCAATCCTTGCTGGATTCTTTCTGGAATTATTTTTTGTTGTTGCTTTCTTTCTTTGATTTATTTGTCTGTTCTTATCAACTTTTGCTTTCTGTATGGAAACACAGCACATGTCCCTGGATTTGTATATTTGGTTTGAGACCAATTAGTGCTAATTGGGGATGATTTGGGATTTGAGGTCATGGCAAATTTTCTACGTTGATTACAATAATAATTTGTTAACTATTTTTTTGCAATTTCACTCTTGTCTTTCCCTTACTGTTAATAATGTTTATAACTTTTATACTTTTATATAATAGTTAACAGAATAGATAGATAGATAGATAGATAGATAGATAGATAGAGAGATAGAGAGATAGAGAGATAGAGAGATAGAGAGATAGATAGATAGATAAATAGATAGATAGATAGATAGATAGATAGATAGATAGATAGATAGATAGATAGAGAGAGAGAGAGACAGAGAGAGAGAGAGACAGATAGACAGATAGACAGACAGATATTTAATAGTTTAAAATTATTTTGGCCTGTTTGCAAGGGGTGGGAAACTAATCTTGCTGTACTATATTAATCAGTATTCAATGAAGGAGGATATTATGTGTGTTAGTTTTTTTCTTTTTCTTTTTTTAAGCATACTGTTTTGGTGGTTCAGGACTTCAGTGTATTCACAGAGAATGAAAGCCTAAAACAAGATCTCACATTACTGATCTCACATGATGTCATGGTACTTTAGGCCTCTGTTCTCTGCAAAAGAAGGCCTGGGCAAGATCTGGGGCAAAAGGCTTTGCAAACTGAGGGAAAGCCTGAAACATTGAAGCTTTCCCTCCATTTGCAATGACAATGGAGGCTGGGAGGTATGTCAGTGTCCTTCCAGATCTCTGTTTACGGTGGCAGAGGCCTTTCCTCAAGGACTTTGCCAATGAAAACAGATCCCGGAGGGTAGTGTGCATCTGTTTTCATTGGCAAAGTGCTTGAGGATAAGAATGGGTAGATCAAGATCAAGATCAAGGCACCCAGAGGCTTCCAGTGTGCAAAAAGTTTATGCATACCAACTGGAGGCTTGAAACAATGCAATTTCACTGCCCCAAACCTCCCTTTGGCATGTAAACACTTTTCTGTACCACACCTGGTAGCCTTCGGAGGAGACTCATCGAGGCTGCCCACCACTCCAGAAATGGCAGGTAGCCTCGGTGAGTTAAAGAAGCCAGGCAGGACACACTCGTCCTGCTCTCCCTCTGTTCTCACTGTTTGCTGGAGCAGTCAAAGAAACAGTGTCAACCTGCAAAATGACTTCAATTGAAACCATGCTTATTTCTGCATTTCTTGGTTGCCATTGCAGAGAGGAGGGGGAACTTAAGAATGTGGTGCCTCAGCTGGAAAAGAGCTGATGTAGTTCCCTTCTTCAAAAAAGGAAAAAAATAGATCCAGGAAACTACAGATCTATCAGCCTGACTTCAATAACAGGAAAGGTTCTGGAAAAGATAATCAAGAAACAATTTAGCGAACACCTAGAAGTAAACAAAGTAATAGCTAAAAGCCAACATGGGTTTGTCAAAAACAGATCATGCCAGACTAATCTTATCAGTGGAACTGTTGCAGAAAAAAGAGCACGAGACTTGGACTTCTCAAAATCAGGAAAAGTTTATTATGGCTGCCATGATTCAGAAAGCTAGTTAGAGGCTAGCATCCAAGAATTCTGAATCCCTTCCAAAAGGGAATATAGAGTTTTATATTTCACTACAAGCAACTTTTATCATGTCTAGTTTCTTATTGGTTATATGATTATCGTCAAAAAAGAAAACCACAAACATATCCTATTTTTGCTAAGATGAACTTCCAGTTGTTGTGGTTAAGCCCGTTGTCTCACTTGCCATCTAACTCGGCCTATTTACAAGCAAGTGTTTGCGGTTCGACATTTGAATTTCCTTTCAAGCTTCCTTTTGAAGCTCCTGAAAACTTAAGAAATTCAAAGCTAAAAAGAGACCCCTCCAGGTCATCTACTCCAACCCCACATCATTTCACACTTAACAACTAAGTCTCACTTTATGCCCTGCCTCATTTCCCCCCCTTCTAGACTTTATTTTCAGCTACAATTGAATCTAGCCTATTACAAAACTTTTAAGACAACAATGCAAGGTTAATTTTCTCAGGAGTACATGTTAGCAATGTAAACATATCAGTGAGAAGAAAGAGACAAGTTATACATATGAAATAACTTTTAGGGCTTATTCTCTGAAGGTACCTTCTCCAATCTCCAGAGTGCATGTTCCAGTAAATTTACATTTTTCCCACATAAGAAGAAAACTTCATTTTCTCCTACACATACACCTATGTTCATGAAAAAGGCATGGCTCGGAGGTTCTTTTCAGTAGTCCCTGAGAACTGGACCTTCAAACAGATAATGGGAACTAGTGTTTCCAGAGGGAAAATGAACACAAAATCCTGTGGTGGATTGAATTGAGAGCCAATTTGGGAATTGGGTGGCTGAAATGTGTTTGAGCATCTTCCAGTAGGCAAATGCGTCTCCCAACGGTCACTAGTGAGAGTGGTGGGGTGGAAGCGAGTATGTGACCTTCTGTTGGAAGTGGTTGTGGACAAATGGAGACATAATGCAGGTTAATTATATGTCCACAAGTGTCTTTCTATGGGCAAGATGCATTTTGGATGGACATTGTTCTTCTGACAGTAACCCCACAGGAATGCCAGGTTCCTGACACCGCTTGACACACAAGGAAGGTGGCCCGAGGATTTCCATACCAACAGCTATAGGGCCAACAATGAGGAGGCGGCTCATCCCCATTCTTTTAACTGCATGATAAAAGTCACTTTACAGCTTGGCTTCTGCTGCTTTGATTCTTCCATCTACCACCCTTGTCAAGGACTATTGTAGCCCTGTTTTTTCCCCAAAGATCAGACTCAACTGGAACTGCATTGTAAGATAAAGGGCTAGCAGACAAACACACCAGCACTTTTGTCCCAATGCAGGGTCAGTCTGGTTAATAAGGCTCTGATCCAACTCTAGGATTCTTAGCAGATAGTCTCCCTTTCTCAACTGTTGTAGGGGTCCGTTTTCTCTTTGACCCATCTTGCTTTTCACTGGGACAGTCAAACGCCTGACTTTAGGCGTTGGCTTTGGCTTAGGTTCGGGGGTGCAACACCACCGATTAATAATACATCTCTAGCAGGAACGGATTTACTCCAATGGTTTTAAACCTTATGCATTGATCCTTTCCTGTTCCCTAAGTTTTTCAACATCCCCAGATCCTTCCTCAAGAGCAAAGGGGGTTACTTGGGCATTTTCACAACACTGGGAATTACCATTCAGGATGTAATCACTCAGCAGACTTATTGCCAACAGCAGCCAAAGCCACAACAAGCTCAAAATTGTCACTTAGCAGAACTTCTCCAAACACAATTCTCTTAACCTACAGAATCACCATGTTAGGGAGAAGGCAGGGGTTATATGAGACTTGGGAAAGAACAATATCAATCTTAGCTGTTCCACAAAACCAACCCCTATTACCAACATACAATGTCCACAGACCTAGGACTAACACAGCACCACAGAGAACCCACTCCCTGGTTTCCTCAAACATATTTCCAGAGGTTTCATAATGCTCTCTGTCACAATCAATGATTTTAGGTACAGCACCTGTCTTTCGGGGGGGGGGGGGTTCCAAAAGTAAATCACAATAAGGCAAGAGACCCTGACAGGTGCTTCTCTAATACATTTTATATCTAACAAATAGAATGTTGTCTTCCTCCTCCAAATCTTCGGCCGTATGTTGAGAAATCAGCTTCCAGGGGTGATTTCAGTAAGGCCTCTTCTGCCCCGTATGTAGCCTGCCCGTTGCCGGTAGGACAGTTATAGGGGGCGCTTCTTCAAGTGTACCACTAAAGGATGGGTTTCATCCTGGTTTGCTCCCTAAGGCTCAGCAGCAGCTGGCTTAACTCAAGTTCAGTGGATCCAAATCTTGGATTCCAACACTCTTACTGCAAGTGGAGAACACCTGACCACAGTATATGAAACCCTTCCCCTTGGGTTTCAGATTCTTCTCCTTTTTAGAGTTTTACCTATACTTGTCCTCCACCTGAATATTATTACTAGAGGTGCTCAGAAATGGTGGACTGAGGGACACACAATATTGTTGGATTTCTTTTGCTTGTTTAATTATCCCACCATTTGATTCACCCATGAGGCTCCTATTTGATTTAGATGCTATATATGATTTTTGAAGTTAGCACTTATAACTGGGGGGGTCTCCCAAACATCATTTCAAAAGGAGATAGCTTAATTTCTTTCTGTGGAGTACATCTCACAGACCAGAGTGCCAAAGGTAAGGCATCCACCCATTTAAGATGAGTTTCAAGACACACTTTGTCCTTGAATAGGATTCTAGTCACTTCAAATCTAGTTGCCCGGAGTTCCCCTGCTTTAGAATATCTGGGGCTCAGTCCCCTTCGCATTTCCAATGCTGCATAAGTTATCATGTCAGGGTAACTCAGATCATCTCGGGTTGCTGACAGCCTTTCTTCTCTGTCAGCTGTTTTTCCCTCTCCTGCTGGATCCGACCATCCAGCTTGGAGAGATTGCGCAGATTCCCTCATATGGAATCTTTAATTCCTCTGAGCAAAGCAACCACTAGTCGCCTTTCCTTTCTAATGCTTCATGAATTACATTCCACATACAAATTGAGAGATTTCTCAAGTTTTGGTAAGTGATGCTTACTTTAAATTTTAAATGCCTGTTTTTGTTCTTTTATCCAAACAAAGGGTTCTTTTTCACACACACCCCTTTGTGGATTCATAGAATAGTTTAGCTAGAAGGGCAAAATTTAGTATCCATTCCATCCAGTCTTTAGGTTGTTTTGTGCACAATAGTTACAGCCACTTTCTCTTCCAAATAGCCTCATGAGCATGTAAAACTATATATTATCTGTCTGTATAGACATTAACCATCTTCCCTTCTGCTGGTCTTCTAACCAGGCATGGGATTCTAACTACCGTTCCCTCCTCGTACAATTCTTCCGGCAGGTCCCCTGGCCTCCCATTCTGTCTAAGAGCTACGGCAAGGAAAAATGTGTTTCCTCTTGCCTTTTGAAGTTCCTTCTTCTCTGAGGTTTTGAGCCCAATTAATATATATCTTGTAAGCTAATTCCACAAGTTCAGAGTTGCCTTTCGTGGGGGGGCCCTTCCCGTCTTCTGTAAATCTTTGCCTAATGTCATCTGCAGAGTGACCAATGGTGATCAAATTGACCATTCTCTTATTTTCTTCAACCTCAGGATCTAATTTGGTATTTTGCCCAAAGGTTTAATAAATGCATTCTAGCAATTCCCTTGGATCTTCATCTTGTTTCTGTTGATTTTGATAGACCTTCCTTAAGTTCTTAACTTTTGTTTGAGTCCTAACAAAACGAAGGTCCAATAGTTTTGCAGCTGAATGGACTAAGGTTCCCACTCTGGTTCCTTCAGAAACCATGTCCAGTCTGGATTTTTCTGCATGATCCTTCTGCAAAGGCTTATTCATGGTTCCCTTCACCAGGCTTCTTTTCTCTGTTTCATCGAGTTTCATCGAGACTCTCTGTTTCTTTTTTCTCTTATTGTTCTCTTTTTTCTTCTTCTTCTTCTTTCCTCTTTCCTCGAGGTTTGTTACCCACCTTGGTAACTGAGTATATCTTAGGGTGTTTTTTTCTAAAAGTGCTGTATTCTGTCCACCTTGGACTACACACCTTATAACCCCCTTTTTTTCTTCTTCTTTGTTCTGGGGGGTTCAGGAGTTCTGGGGTTTTCAGGAGTTCTGGGGTTCTGGGGTGTTCAGTGTCTTCTCTTTTGTATTTTTTCTTCTTCTTGGATCTCCCAGTACCTTACTGGGCTATTTTTAAAGATCCAAACCTATAGAGGAACATGTATTCACCGATCCTGCGCGAGCTGCACTGGCTTCCTGTGGTCTTTCGGGTGCGCTTCAAGGTTTTGACGACCATCTTTAAAGCGCTCCTTGGCTCGGGGCCTAGTTATATGCGAGACCGCCTAGTTATATGCGAGACCGCCTTCTGCCCCATACATCTCTTCGGCCAATCCACTTCCACAGAGAGGGTCTTCTCAGGGTGCCGTCGGCCGGACAATACCGACTGGCGACGCCCAGGGGAAGAGCCTTCTCTGTGGCGGGCCCAGCCCTTTGGAACGACCCACCCCCTGAATTACGCACCAATGTCTCTTCCACCAATGTCTAAAGACACATTTTTTCCAACAAGCCGGCCTAGCCTAACCTCCCACGGGGACTTTTTAGAAAGTTTTAAATTGGGTATCTTAAAAATCTGGTTTTTAGCATAGGATTAGATGGTTTAATATGTTTTAAATTATTTATTTATTTTTGTATTTTTGTATGTTTTTAGATTCCTGTGCGCCGCCCTGGGTCCTCTGTGGAGAAGGGCGGGATATAAATATAAATAAATAAATAAATAAAATGTATTGAAGAGGTGTTTGACAACCGCTTCTTTCACCACCCATGTTCTATTTCTAAGACACTGTCACCGACCTGGGGTGCCGGACTATCACGGTCGCCTTCAGGAACTGCGGTGACTTAACCATCCACACAATTCTGGAGCCTCGTTAGGATACTCCGGTTCCGTTAGGAAGTGGGCGCTATCCCAGGCTCAGGGAGGTGATCAGGCCCCATCTTCCACTCTCAACCGAGTTGGCTTACAACAATTCCCTCAATACTTGCCTGCAGGCGTCTTCTTTTTCTTTCAGCCGGCATTATTTATTGACTTGTCCTAGGAGTTATTTATTGAATTGTCCTGATCCTGGTCCGGTCTTGGATCGGTCGTGTCCACCAAATGCCCGAGGGGGGCCATCTGCTTCCTCCCAGAGAATTGCTCTGTGGTGACTGGAGGTTGGCTAGATGGCCTCGATTGGGCCCCGGTTGGTCGTGCCGTCCTCAGCGAAATATCGCTCCAAGTCCCGGCGGACGTCACCATTATGTTGCAGAAAAAAGAGCACGAGACTTGGACTTCTCAAAATCAGGAAAAGTTTATTATGGCTGCCATGATTCAGAAAGCTAGTTAGAGGCTAGCATCCAAGAATTCTGAATCCCTTCCAAAAGGGAATACAGAGTTTTATATTTCACTACAAGCAACTTTTATCATGTCTAGTTTCTTATTGGTTATATGATTATCGTCAAAAAAGAAAACCACAAACATATCCTGTTTTTGCTAAGATGAACTTCCAGCCGTTGTGGTTAAGCCCGTTGTCTCACTTGCCATCTAACTCGGCCTATTTACAAGCAAGTGTTTGTGGTTCGACATTTGAATTTCCTTTCAAGCTTCCTTTTGAAGCTCCTGCAAACTTAAAAAATTCAAAGCTAAAAAGAGACCCCTCCGGGTCATCTACTCCAACCCCACATCATTTCACACTTAACAACTAAGTCTCACTTTATGCCCTGCCTTAGAACAGCTTGTCTCCAGAAGTTGTGAATGCCCCAACACTGCAAGTCTAAGAAGATGTTGGATAGCCATTTGTCTGAAACAGTATAAGGTTCCTGCCTAGGCAGGGGGTTGGACTAAAAAAACTTCAAGGTCCCTTCCAACTCTGCTATTGTATTGTATTGTATTGTATTGTATTGTATTGTATTGTATTGTATTGTATTGTATTGTATTGTATTGTATTGTATTGTATTGTATTGTATTGTATTGTATTGTATTGCATTGCATTGCATTGCATTGCATTGCATTGCATTGCATTGCATTGCATTATTGTATCTACCAGACAGCATGTGGACCAATGTCATGTCATCGGACACCTGTCAGAGCTGTGCAGGAACCTACGACTGGACAGATTGACCCATATGACCTGGCAGACCAAGGGGGTGGGAAAATCCTATTCTTTTGACTATCCCTATACATGGGAACAATTTAGAGCTAACTTCAGTGGTGGGATTCAGCCAGTTCTCACTAGTCCAAGTGAACCGGTAGCTAACTTTCTGAGCAATTCACCTTATGGGGTTAATCCTATCAGGAAGGCAGGAAGGAGGCGTTCTGGTGTGCTTGTGTGTATTGTTCCTAATCCTTATCTTTATTATTACGCTGCTTAAGTGTTTTCCGAAACTGCCTCTGGGTTGCTACTGTCAGGGTTCTGACCAATGCCCTAATAAAATTAAGAATCTCAATACAGTTGTTTATTAGGAGCGCTATGTCTATTTTATTTTATTTATTTTATTTTTCAAATTTATATACCACCCTATTCTCCCTAGTGGGACTCAGGGCGGTGCACAGAAAGAATAAAAACCCACAACAAATAGACATGATAAAATAGAATTAAATAGCTAAGTCTGTACTAAAAGTAGTTAAAACAATTAAAATGTTAAATTTAAAATTAAACCATTGATCTATGCCAGGCCAGCGAGATGAAAAAAGTGCGTTTTAAGCGCCCAGTGGAAGAGGTGTAGGTCCGTGATGGTGTGAAGGTCGGCAGGCAGGTCGTTCCAGAGAGCAGGACCCGCCACAGAGAAGGCCCTCCCCCTGGGGGTCGCCAGCTGGCATTGACCAGCAGATGGCACCCTGAGAAGGCCCTCTCTGTGGGAGCGGACAGGTCAAAGGGAGGTATGTGGCAGTAGGTGGTCTCGCAAATAGCCAGGACCCGTGCCATAGAGTGCTTTGAAGATAGTTACTAACACCTTGAAGTGCACCCAGAAGACCACAGGCAGCCAAGTGCAGCTCGCGCAGGAGAGGTGTTATATGGGAGTACCGTGAAACTCCCAGAATCCCCCGCATGCCCGCATTCTGCACTAGCTGGAGTCTCCGGGTGCATCTCAAGGGAGCATTGCAGTAGTCCAGGCGGAGCATCTCAACGGAGCAATGCATCTCAAGAGAGCATTGCAGTAGTCCAGGTGGGAAATGATGAGGGCTTGAGTGACCATGTGTAGGGCGTCCCGATCTAGAAAGGGGCGCAACTGGCGTATCAGGTAAACCTGATAAAAAGCCCCCCTGGCCACGGCCGACACATGGTCATCCAAGGACAACCGAGAATCCAGGTGGACGCCCAAGTTGCGGGCCCTTTCCGTGGGGGCTAATGACTCCCCCCCGATAGCCAGAGATGGAACTAACTGGCTATATCGAGACGCCGGAAACCACAGCCACTCGGTCTTGAACGGATTGAGTCGAAGCTTGTTCCTCCCCATCCACACCCACACGGCCTCCAGACACTGGGACATCACTTCAACTGCATCATTGAGGTGGTTAGGGGTAGGCACCACCTAGGTGAAGCCAGCTCTGGCTTCACCCAATTTCCACTTTGCCTCTGACCCTGTTGCCCCCTCCCCCCAGAGTGTGCACCAATCACATTCCCCAATGAAGCAATTTCACGTAGAAATCACTCCCTCCAGCCATTGTGTTTCTCCATGGAGATGGCCGTGACTTTGGCAAATTAGGCAGTCTTGTTTTGACTGAGGTGTGAATTTCTTGGTGTACCTGCAAGGCATATCATCCCATCCCCCTGCCTTGGTGGCTCCGGAGCAGGTCAGGAAAGCTTTATGAGTTGACATTTGGCTTCCCTCACTTCCTGAAGGCAACCTGTGTAAAGCAAAAACAATTTGAGTACAGGTGTCTCACTTAAGGGTGTAATTCCTCCCCCTCCATATTTGGTTGTGTTGTGTTCATAGAATCTGGCTATGAGGCAATCAGTTTGCAAAATGCTCAGAGATTTGAGTCTCAGTCCCAGCTTCTCAATGATTTCAGGGCTTACTATGCACTTAGTGCAGCCTGGGTTCAATAAAGCCAGCATCCACCCTTGGCCCCCCAAATAATGCAGCACTAACTCCACAGGGAGGGTTACAGTGGTCACCTGCCAACTTTCCCAGGGATCATCCTCACCATCATTGTCAGCCTCACCCAAGTTGGTCAGAGTTCCCAACCCCTCAGAGCCAGGACGGGTGAACTCTATGACCTCCAGACCTTTCAGTGGTGTCTTTCAGGTCCTTGGAGCTGGTTTCATTACCTCCTCTCTCAGGGTTGCCATGGCACTGAGGTTGGGTCTGCTGGATTGATATGCCATAGTTTGGTGCCCTTCCCGCCATGTCTGAGGCACAAGACACTCCTGGGATGTTCATTACACATGGGAGAGAAGGACTCACCCCATCCGCCAGCCCTCCAGCATCGGTCCCGGGTAGATGTCATCATTGAGGCCATCTTTGAAGCAGTTGATGCAGCCAACTGGCATGCCAACTCTCAAAACTCCTGGGTGTATGTGGGCACTGACAGTTGCCCTTGGGTGATGGTCTTTATCCAGATCTTAGTCTTAGCCAGTGGGGCTTTGAACTGTTGGTGAAGGGCTGACATAAAGTGGTAATAGTTCTGCACTTGGGGTTTTTTGTCATTGTGGAGGGAGACCATCCACGCTAACACCGGCTCCTCCAGGGCCATGGTTACTCATCTTATCTGGCCTTCTGTCATCTCCAGTTGGGCCCATACTCCTGTATATAGTTCTAGACTTGCACCAGGAAAAACCCCAATTACTCAGGGACTCCCCCATAAATTAGCACCCAAGGCTGAGACTTTTGGGGCCTAGTGCCTTTGAGGAACAGTCCCTGCAGGTGGAGTGTGTTAGATCAGACAAAGGATTCCGACTCAGGCATGGTCAAAACAACAGGAACGTTTATTCACACTCTTACAACAGCACAAGAATTCAACTGACAAGGTTTCTTCTCTGGCAACCTCTTATATAGAGTTACCAGGCAGGAAACTCCTAGCAAGCAATTGCAACATGTAACTCCTTTCCAGACAGATTCCAGACAGCTCGTCTCAGTCAATTAACACAGCTGCCTGATCTGTTCCGGAATGCGGTGACTCAAAGGTTACCAGACTTGCTGTCTGGGCTGAGGACTCAACACTCCTTCCCCCATAGTCAGTGCGCATGTGTCTAGGTTCTCTGTCCAACACAGTACATGCGCACGCGTAGTCGTTCAGATAGGCGGGGCGGTGTCGGGTCCGCCCTGACCGCCTTAGTTCTTGAGGACGCTCCTCTCTGTGGGACACGGAGCCTTCGCCTACGTCACCGCGGCCTGCCCTCGGAGGTGGAGTCGCCGTAGGCGGCAATGGCGACCCTAGCAAGTCCGGGCGAGGGGGCGTGGCGACCGGGCTTGGGGTAGTTGACATTTGCTGGCGAGTATTATTCTGGTAGGGTGGTTCTCCGATGGGCGAGGCCCCCAGCTGAGAGTCAGATTGGGTTGTGAGGTCCTGGCGGTCTCCCCGTGCTGTTCCCGCTGATACGAGGTCTGGACCGGCTAGGGACTCCGGGGTTCCAAGCAACTGCTCGGCTTGAGCAGAGAACAACGGCCCAACGGGGGCCAATGGGCAGGAACGGCCTGGCGTGGTGACTGCTGTTTCGGGCAGGCGGCGCCTCAGTTGATCCAGGTGGCGCCACCACTCGGATCCATCCTGAAGGCCGACTCTGTAAGAACAGGGTCCGGTTACGTCCAAAATGGTTGCGGCAACCCATCGCGGCTCCCCTGAAAAGTTCCTTGCCCAAACCAGGTCCCCAATTTCAAATAAACGAGGAGTGGGAATCTGCAGGTAGCCCCTCTGCAACCCGTCGTAATCGGGGTGCAGTCTGTCCAGAGTGGTCCGCAAGCGTCGGCACATCAAGAGCTCCGCGGGGCTTTTCCCTGTGGCCGGGCAAGGTGTGACATGCTGTCCCAAAAGGTACGCAGCCACCCTTGCCTGCCAGTCCCCTTTATCCAAACGGGCCAAGGCTTCCTTGGCTGAGCGCACGGCTCGTTCCGCGCGTCCATTAGACGCCGGGTGATAAGGGGCGACCGGCGCGTGGCGGATCCCTTGGGTGGCCAGAAAGTCCAAGAAGGTGGAGGATTGAAATTGGGGTCCGTTGTCGGACACAACGATGTCCGGCAACCCATGGGTTGCGAACAGACGGCGCAAGGCACGCACCGTGCTCTCCGCTGTGGTGGAAGCCATGAGAATCACCTCCACCCAGCGTGAGAACGCATCCACCACCACGAGGAAATTCTGGCCATGGAAGGGACCCGCGAAATCCAAGTGGAGCCTGGACCATGGGCACCTGGGGGCGTCCCACTCCCTCGGCGGGGAGACCGGCGGGGCCGGCCGGGACGATTGGCAGGAGGAGCAGGCGGCCACCCATTCCGCCACTTCAGCGTCCATGCCGGGCCACCAGACATAGCTCCGGGCCAATGCCTTCATACGGACGATGCCTGGGTGGTTGGCATGGAGCGACTGAAGAACCATGTGCCGGAGAGGGGAAGGGACGATGACCCGATCTCCCCAACACAAGCACCCGCAATGGAGCGAGAGCTCCAGCTGGCGTGACTTGTAAGGCCGAAAATTTTCAGCCACGCTGCCCGAAGGCCAGCCCCTCAGCACCCATCGGCAGACCTGGGCAAGGACGGGGTCTGCGCGGGTGTGAGCGGCAACGGCGGAAGAGGACAGGGGCAAGTCCGACTCCGCGACCATCAGGACAGAGAGAGCAGGCACAGGGGCCGGATCCGGCCCCGGGAGAGGGCAGCGGCTTAGGGCATCAGCATGCCCTATCTGCTTGCCAGGACGGTATAGCAGCGTATAGTCATACGCTGCCAGGAATTCCGTCCAGCGGGTCATCCTGGGCGACAGGATGGGGGGGGTCGGACGGTCACCGGCCAATAGCCCAAGGAGCGGCTTATGGTCCGTGACAACAGAAAAGGTCCGCCCATAGAGGTAATTGTGGAACTTCTTAATCCCGGACACTACAGCCAAAGCCTCCTTGTCGATTTGGCTGTAGTTTCTCTCCGTTTGAGACATTGTCCGGGAGTAAAAAGCAATGGGGGCTTCCGAGCCGTCTGGAAAGACGTGGCTAAGGACAGCCCCCAGGCCAAAAGGGGAGGCATCGCATGCAAGCGTCAGAGGAAGCCTGTCATGGTACTGGACTAGTACCGCATCTGACGTGAGCATGGCTTTGACAGCCGCGAACGCGTGTGCTTCGCGGCTGCCCCAGTGCCAGGCCGTGGATCGGTCGAGCAACCGATGCAGCGGCTCGGCTAGCGATGCCTTATGGGGAATAAATGGCGCGTAGAAATTCAAAAAGCCGAGGAATGCCTGCAGCTCCGTTTTGGAGGCAGGAGTGGGGGCCTTTTGGATGGCCTCGACCTTGGAGGGGGTTGGGTGAATTCCTTGGGCGTCAATCATGAAACCCAGGAATTCCACCCTAGGCGCAGCAAACGTACATTTGCTGCGTTTCAACTTTAAACCCGCGCCCCTGAAAACTCTAAGGACCTTCCGTAACGTTTTGGCGAGTTCTGATATGCTGGAAGCAGCAATCAGGACGTCATCAAAATACGGTACAACGCCAGGGAGCCCATGGAGCAGTCGCTCTATGAGGCTCTGGAAGATCCCCGGGGCTACGGACATGCCGAATTGGAGACGGCGACAGCGGAAAGCCCCACGGTGGGTCACGATGGTCTGCGCTTCCGCAGCCTCGTCATCCACCGGGAGCTGTTGGTAGGCCTGCGCCATATCCAGTTTCGCGAACACTCGACCTCGTCCCAATGAGTGGAGTAGGTCTTGCACCACCGGAACCGGGTATGGGTTCGCCTGAAGCCCGAGGTTGATCGTCGACTTATAGTCGGCGCAGATCCTCACGGACCCGTCGGGCTTAATGGGGACCACAATGGGGGTCTCCCATTTCGCCTGATCGACGGGTTCGAGCACGCCCTGCGCCACCAATCGATCCAATTCCGCTTCAACCTTGGGCTTCAGCGCGAACGGCAGCCTGCGGGCCTTCAAGCGGACTGGAGCAACCTGGGGGTCCAAATTTAGGGAAACTGGAGTGCCTTTGTACGTTCCTAAGCTGCCATCAAAGACGTCGTTGAACTCTCTGATTACTTCGTCTACCGGAGAACTGGCTGGCACGCTGTGTACTCCTTGGACTGACAGTCCCAAGGCTGGAAACCAGTCCAATCCGATCAAGGCAGCTAGGGGTTTGGCCACTACCAGGATGGGAAGGGATCCGTGGAAGGGGCCGTAGTCTACTCTCACTCTGTGCAGACCTAGAATGGGAATTTGTGAGCCCTGGTAATCTTTCAGGATCGTCGCCGTGGGGCCGAGATCCCGCTTCCTGAGCTTGGGGCAAAGCTTAACTAAATGCGCCCAGGACATGAGTGATCTAGAGGACCCTGAATCTATTTCCATTTTTACCCCCACCCCCTCTAAGCAAACCACTGTTGACAGTCTCCTACTCTCTGCCTGGTCGTAGCTTAGAGCTGGGGGCATCTCCGCCAGCGCGAAGCAGTCGGTCGGCTGTGGCTGGTAGCGTCCTGAACGCTTCTGCGACCCTCGTTGTCCTGTTGGAACGGTTCTGGAGGCGGCAGCTGGCGTTGTCGCTGGAGCGGCAGCACGGCACACAGCTGCTAGGTGTCCTTTCCTGCCACATCTGCGGCACACCGATGCCTTGAATGGGCACTCTGGTCTCTGGTGGGCCCCTCCGCAGCCTAGGCAGTTCCCGGACTTCTGCTGCGGTGTGAATGCGCGATTCGGCACGCGCCCGGTCACCCTCATGCAGTCCCCACGGTCTTCCTCCTCCAGCTCATCCAGCGGCGCTATTTCGTCTACCAGACACGCTCGCGGAGTGGGGAAAAGAGGAGGGCGCGCGCGGCCCATGTCGGATGTGGAGATCTCCGACAATTCTGTCGCGCGTGCTTCTTCCACCGCTTGCTCGAGAGTCAGGACAGTTTTTGAAAGCAAGCGGCGCTTTAGGCGGATGTCTCTTACGCCGCATACAAACTGCTCCAGTAGGGATTCCTCCAGGAAGCCAGCAGGGAACTCGCAGGGAATTGCGGTCGCTCTCAATTTCTGCAGGAACTCGGCTACCGACTGTTGCGGCTGTTGCACACATTGCCTGAATGCATAGCGATGCGCTATGCGGGAAGGTGCCGGCGCGTAGTGTGCTCTCAGGCGGCCCAGGAGATCGTCCCACGGCACTTCATGCACCGCTGCGGGTGCTGCTATGGTTCGGGCGGTAGCGAACAATTCAGGGCCGCCGCACTGGAGGAATAGGCTCAGCTTCCTGGCAGGCGCGAGTTCGCCGTAGTCGCTGGCTATCAAGAAGCACTCGAACCGGGCTAAGAAGGAAGCCCATTGTTCCTTCATCGGGTCGAACGGTGCAAACGGAGGCATTGTCGCCGTAGCCATGGTGAGGCTGTGTGTTGCGCTGCGCTCTGTTGTTGAAGTATTCGTTACCCGTTGCGTTCTAAGGCCACGGCCTGAATCCCACCTTCGTCGCCAGTGTTAGATCAGACAAAGGATTCCGACTCAGGCATGGTCAAAACAACAGGAACGTTTATTCACACTCTTACAACAGCACAAGAATTCAACTGACAAGGTTTCTTCTCTGGCAACCTCTTATATAGAGTTACCAGGCAGGAAACTCCTAGCAAGCAATTGCAACATGTAACTCCTTTCCAGACAGATTCCAGACAGCTCGTCTCAGTCAATTAACACAGCTGCCTGATCTGTTCCGGAATGCGGTGACTCAAAGGTTACCAGACTTGCTGTCTGGGCTGAGGACTCAACAGAGTGGCTTCTGCAGCTTAGTCTGGGGTTACTCAGGAACATTGAGAAGCTGCCTGTACAAGAGATTCTTGGGATCTTCGACTCCCACCAAACCTCTTGTATTAGGAACAGGGCCTGGTTCAACATGGCTTCTTCTGGGCTTCTTTCCAAGGGGTGTGTCTTTCCTTTGCCCCACACCTCTTGCCCACCTGAGCTTGATGGGCTTCTCACTGAAGTCCCACTCCTCTTGCCATTCTGCCTTACCTCGAGTCAAGTTTGGTTTAGTGGGGTAGCCAGCCATAGCTCCAATTTCCTCCAGCTCATTCTCATGGTTGGGCATTGGATGCTTGATCCCCATGATAGACTGCAGTCTCCTGGTTGACCATTAAAGCACAGGGCTGCCTCTGTTCAATTCCTAGGAAAGAGAAATCCTTGGCTCCATAGATTTACAGAAGAGTACTTTTACTAGGAACAAACTGAATGCAAATGATTTCAAACAAGCTGTGAGATACAGAGCGGAAACAGCAGTTTGATTTACAGTGTACAGCCCTGTCCCCTTGTAGTTAGGCAACCAGAAGCCACTGCATACCAGAGCCAACTGACATAGCCTTGAAGATAACCGCAGTTGCAAAGCTGCAAAGTAACAATTCTTTCCCTTCCCCCCTATTTTATGGCAGCAAGCATTGGGTTGGCTGACAGAAAAGGTGTTGGGCAATTCCGCTTGTGGCTAATGGCTTTTGTCCTGTGCTGCATCATGGGTGAGGGGCTGCTTGTTCTAATCCTACCATTCTACTTTTGTTAGCTGTCAAACTTTGCTGCAATGAGTTTTGAAATATCCTATCTTCAATGGGCTTCTGCTGGCAGTATTTGCTTTGCTTATGAATGGAGCCATCTAGATAATTGGCTTCCTCTTTCAATAAGCTCTTTGTCAAAGTTCTGACAATAGAAAGCAGGCATTTAGCAAGAAAAATCCAGTTTTGTATTAGGAGTGCCATGCCAACTCTGACTTCACCCAATTTGCACCTTGCCTCTGTTGCCCCCTCCCCCCAAGGTGTGTCACAAGTCACATTCCCCAATGATGCAATTTTGTGGGTTGTAGAAGTCACTCCCTCCATGTGTTTGTCTCCATGGAGATGGCCTTGACTTCGTTTGGGTTGGGTTATGTTTTGTTTTGAATGAGGTGTGAATTCTTCGGTGCAGCTGCTAGGCCTGATTTCCCATCCTCCTGCCTATGGCAACTCAGGAGCAGGTCAGGAAAGCTTTGCGAGTTGACATTTTGCTTCCTTCACTTCTGGAAGGCAGCCTGTGGAAAGCAAAAATAATTTGACTGCAGGTGCATCTTTTAAGGTTGTGATTCCCCGCACTCTTTGGCAAGTCAACTATAAAGTCCATTACAATTTCCTCCAGTGGCCTCGTTGGCTCTGCCACCTGTTGCAGTAACCAGTGGGAAGGGGGTGTTTCCTGGTCTCTTTTTTATAGTGGCACAGATGATGCAACTTTTTACATAACTATCCACATCTTTCTTTATACCGGGCCACACAGAACTGTCTCCTCACTAAGTGTAAAGTTTTTAGGAATCCAAAGTGGCCTACCAATTTGACATCATGGCTTCTCCAGAAGATTGAGGTGCAGAGGGACTTGGGGATGTGGAGTTTTGCCCCCTTCCACACTAGGACCTTCCTTTTTGTCAAGATGTGTTGGTTGTTACAGAGCCACGGGTCTGCTACAAGTTCAGTTTTTAGTTTTGAGATTAAATTGCTTGCAAGCCAGCCTTGCTGGTTGTGGTGTTGTTGGCAGGTGGTCACTTGGGCCACGGCTTGGGGAAGGAGAATGATGGTGTCCACTACCTCTTCACACTTGCATTTGTATTGGGGCATGTGGGGGAAGGCGTCAGCTAGGATATTCCTCCCTCCTGGGATGTGTTTTAGCACAAAGTTGAATCAGTTGAATATTGAGCCCAGCAGACTGATTTTGATTTGATTTTGATTTTATTGAATTTATACCCCGCCCTTCTCCAAACGGACCCAGGGCGGCGCACAGGCATATTAAAAAACATACAAACATATAAAACTTTTTTAAAAAAAACTTATTCAACTAAAAAATCTGTGCTAAAACCGAATTAAAATCCCCATTTTAAAACTATCTATGAGTCAGAATTGGAGGCTACGCTAGGCCGGCTAGTTGGAATAGGTGTGTCTTCAGACACTTGCGGAAGAGGCGGAGGTCGGAGATGGTACGGAGTTCAGGAGGTAAGTCGTTCCAAAGGGCTGGTCCCGCCACAGAGAAGGCTCTTCCCCTGGGTGTCGCCAGTCGGCATTGACCGGAAGACGGCACCCTGAGGAGGCCCTCTCTTTGGGAGCGTATTGGTCTGAGGGATGTATGGGGCAGGAGGCGGTCTCGCATATAACTAGGCCCCGAGCCATGGAGCGCTTTAAAGATGGTCGTTAGAACCTTGAAGCGCACCTGAAAGACCACAGGAAGCCAGTGCAGCTCGGTGTTATGTGGGAGTGTCTAGGCGCTCCCGTAATCACCCGCGCGGCTGCATTCTGGAATAGCTGTAGCTTTCGGGTGCACCTCAAGGGAAGCCCCACGTAGAGAGCATTACAGTAGTCGAGTCGAGACGTGACGAGTGCTTGAGTGACTGTGCGTAAGGCACCCCGGTCCAGTAAGGGGCGCAATTGGCGCATCAGGCGTACCTGATGAAATGCCCCCCTGGCCACGGCTGCCACATGGCCATCCATAGACAGCCGGGAGTCCAGGAGGACACCCAAATTGCGCGCCCTCTCCACGGGGGCCAGTGTTTCGCCCCCAATGGCCAGAGTTGGAATAATCTGGCTGAATCGGGGCGCCGGAAGCCACAGCCACTCAGTCTTGGACGGGTTGAGCTTGAGTTTATTGCTACCCATCCAGATCCGTACGGCCTCCAAACACCGGGACATAACCTCGACGGCATCATTGGGGTGGTCTGGGGTGGATATGTACAACTGAGTATCATCAGCGTACAGATGATATCCCACCCCAAAACCACAGATGATCTCACCCAGCGGCTTCATATATGTGTTGAACAGTAGGGGCGAGAGGACCGACCCCTGAGGTACCCCATATATAAGGGGCCTCCAGGCCGACCTCTGCCCCCCTGCCAACACACATTGCGACCGACCAGAGAGGTAGGACGAGAACCACCGCAAAACGGTGCCTCCCAGCCCCAATCCCCCCAGTCGGCGCAATAGGATACCATGGTCGATGGTATCAAAAGCCGCTGAGAGGTCTAATAGGACTAGGATAGAGGAAAATCCTCTATCCCGCGCCCTCCAGAGATCATCAACCAATGCGACCAATGCCGTGTCGGTGCTGTGCCCGTGTCGGAAGCCGGACTGGTGCGGGTCTAGATAATCAACTTCCTCCAAGTGTCGCGGAAACTGTTGAGCCACCACACTCTCAACAACCTTCACTAAAAAGTGAAGGTTGGAGATGGGACGATAGTTCTCTAATAATGCTGGATCCAGGGACGGCTTCTTGAGGAGGGGCCTTAATACCGCCTCTTTCAAGACGGCGGGCAAGGACCCCTCACTCAGAGATGCGTTGACAATGCCCTGGAGCCAGTCTCGTGTCGTCTCCCATGATGCCAGTACAAGCCAGGAGGGACACGGGTCCAATAAACATGTGGTGGCCCTAAGTCTCTTTGAGAACTTGTCCATATCCTCGGTAGTAACAAAATCAAACTCCTCCCATGATGGTGTCACAAGAACAGCCTCGGCACGCTCGACTGGGCCACTGTCGATGGAGAGTAACTCGCTCCGAATCCGAGTGATTTTCTCCTGCAGATAAGTCCCAAATTCCTCTGCTCGACCCTGTAAAGGGGCTTCCCGCGGCCTCTGTTGGAGGCGGGAGCGGGTCACCCCAAACAGGGTGGCAGGGTGGTTATCTGCGGATGCAATAAGAGTGGCACAATACTCACGTTTGGCCACTCTTATCGCCACTAAGTAAGTCCTAATATGGTCTCTCACTAGTGTTCGGTCGGCTCCAAGGAGCCCAGGTGGTTCGTCGCCGCAAGAGAGGCCGCAAGGGCGCGACTCGGTCCAAGGCCCCCGTGGCCGCACTTAACCATGCGGCCACTAGGTCCTCAGTCGAGTCGCGGGGCAAGTCCACAGGAATTGGCCCAAGCTCCCTTTGGAACCTTATCGGGTCCATCAGGAGCCTGGGGCGGAACCATATAGGAATGTCCGGTTCCGCCTCCCCGCAGTGAGGTGCAGCGATCGGAAAGTCGAGCCGAAGGAGAGCGTGATCTGTCCATGACAGGGGTGTGATGACTAAATCCCCTATTCCCAGATCACTACTCCACTGTCCCGAGACGAAGATGAGATCCAGGGTGTGTCCGCCCTCGTGGGTAGGGCCTACAACTACCTGGGTCAGGTCCATGGCTGTCATGGAAGCCATGAACTCCTGAGCTGCACCAGAGGTTTCGCCTGCCGACAGCAGGTTAAAGTCCCCCATGACTAAAAGTCTGGGGGTCTCAACCGCCGCCTCGGCTATCACCTCTAGGAGCTCGGGCAGGGCTGTTGTTGCATAGCGAGGAGTCAGGTATACAACTAACACGCCCAACTGCCTCCCTAGGCCCCACTTCACAAGGAGGGACTCGCACCCGGTCATCTGAGGGATCGTGGTCTCCTTTGGCTCAAGACCTTCCCTAACCATAATCGCCACCCCCCCCACCCCTCCCTAGGGCCCTAGGCTGATAGAAGGCTCGGTATCCTGGTGGGCACATTTCTACGAGGGGATGTCCTCCCTTGTGGCCCAACCAGGTTTCCGTAATGCCTACCAGGTCCGGGTCCCCCTCTGACACAAGGTCATGGATGAGGGGGGCTTTTTGTACCACGGACCTGGCGTTGCATAGCATCAGCCTAGGGCCCCGGGTCTGTGGTTCTTGCCCACCTAGCCTGCGATGGGAGCATGGGAGGTCGGAGCGCGTGACCGCCTGTAACCAGCGGCCACGATCCTCCAACCGGTGTCCATCCCGTCTCCCACTGCCCCTGCCCCTCCCCAAGACTGAGTTGATGGAAAATACCTCAGTGGAAATGACCCCCCCTCTCTGTTGCTCTACTTCCGCCGGCCGGCCTTATAATTTGGCGTCCCCCCACCTGGTTTGGGGTCCTAAGAGCCTCCAGATTCCTATGGTCAATCCAGACTTCAAACAGTTTCTGTCCCCCTTCCAATCAGTGTGAGTCCTGTGCTACTGTGAACAGCATTATTGTACGCAACCTCAGCAAAAGATAAAAGATCTGCCCAATTGGACTGCTGATAGTTCATGTAACATCTCAGGTACTGCTGCCCCATTAGTGCTCAGATGAAAAGCTAAACTAAGACCCTAAGATGACCCAATGGACCACAGGAACTCCCTCCAGAACTTAGCTGTGAACTGGGGCCCTCTGTCTGAGATAATTCTTTGAGGTACTCCATGCAGTTGGTAGATATGCTTCACAAACAGTTTAGCCAGCTTGTAGTCCGCTACAGGGTGTGAAGTGTGCCTGTTTGGAGAAGAGATCTATTACAGTCCAAATCACTGTGTTTCCTCCACTTTTTGGCAACTCTACTATAAAGTCCATTGTGATCTCCTCCCACAGCCTCGTTGGTTCAGCTACTGTTTGCAGCAGTCGGGGGGGGGGGTTGTCCTGGTCGTCTCTTCATTGTGGCGCAGATGGCACAACTTTTCACGTAACTATCCATATCTTTCTTTATGCCAGGCCACCAGAATTGCCTCCGGGCTAAGTCTTTAGGAACCCAAAGTGGCCTGCCGGTTTGGCATCATGACTCCTTTGGAGAACTAGGCTATGTAGGGATTCTGGGAGTTTTGTCCCCTTCCATGCAAAGTCATCTCTTTTCCTCAAGATGTCCCCTTCCATGCAAAGTCATCTCTTTTCGTTGTTTTGGAACCAGGGGTCTGCTAGCAGTTCGGTTTTTAGCCTTGTGGTTAAGTCGCTTGTGGGTTGGTTTTGCTGTTGCCATCTGGTTGCCGTCTGGTGGTCACTTGGGCAGCGGTTTGAGTAGAGGGAATGATGGCATCCACTACGTGCTCCTGTTTGCATTTGTACTGAGACATGCAAGAGAGGGCATCAGCTAGAAAGTTCCTCCACCCTGGAATGTGCTTTAAGACAAAATCAAAATGGTTGAAGTATTGAGCCCATCAGACTTGTTTGGGTGAAAGTTTCTGTGGAGTTCTAAGCGCCTCCAGATTTTTGTGGTCAGTCCAGACTTTGAACCGTTTCTGGCTCCCTTCCAACAGTTTTCTCCAGATTAGCAGTGCCAATCTCACTGTGAAAGCCTTCTTTTCCCACCTGTCCCATCATTTCTCTGTGTCTGAGAGCTTGTGGGATTTGAGGTGTAGGGTTGTAAGTTTCCTTGGTTTTTTCTTTGGAGTAGCACCACTCCCACTGCCATGTCGCTGGCATCTGCCTGGATAATGAAGGGTTGTTCAGGGTCAGATGTTTCAGCACTGGCTCCTTTGCAAATATTTCTTTTAGTATTTCAAACACCTCTTGGCAGGTTAGGTCCCACTGTAGGGGTTGTCCTGGACAAGGTTTCATTCCTGGGTTCCCTGTCTTCAGGGGTTTGGCAATCTTTGCAAAGAAGGGGATGTATTGCCTGTAGAAGTTCATGAACCCTATGAAACTTTGTAGCTGTCTGCTGGTGCAAGGGGGTTGCCAGCTTAGAATGGCTTGCACTTTGGCTGGGTCCATCTCTATTCCCTCATTTGATACTCAGTAACCCCAGTAGTCTAACTGTGCATGGTGGAATACACATTTTGATACCTTGACAGGTTGGCTGCCAGATGTTTTTCCAGTACTTGGCAGACCAGGGGTACATGATCATCCATGGTCTCAGTGTAGATAAGGATGCCATCTATGTAGACAAGGACCCCCTTGTAGAGGTGTTCGTGCAGCACCTTGTTTATTAACTGCATGAATACTGCTGGGAAAGGGTGAATTGATTTACTCACTATTGGGTCATTTTCTCCCTCGTCCTCACTGTCATATGATTCAGGCAACTGATTGTTGTTGCCTGCCGTTCCACCATTTTCGCCTGAGAGGGAAGGGGCCTCTGCAGCCTGGAGGACTTTCCTGGACATGTTTGTGGTCCATTTGGGGTCTCATTCTGGTTGTGCTGTGGGCAGTGGGTCTGGCCTTGGTATTGGCGTTGGGGTTGGGCATGCAGCTGCCATGTGGCCCATCCCCCCCACATCTGTAGCATTTCAGCAGACTTCGATGGAGGGCTGGTCTCAGGGTCTGCTGTGGTGCTGTGGTGTAGTTCCCTGCCGGCTGGGTGGTTTCAGGTCAGATTGACCTCTCTCTTTTGTGTCCAGTTGCTTTCTCATGGAATTGGCACACAGCCCACTGTCGACTTTTGTTGCTACAAGTATAGGATTTAAGACTATGTCCTCCACCCCAGGCTTGTTTGGATTTTTTTCGTGGAATCTTTCTAACAGCTTGGATATTTCTACTCTTTACCCAAGATGCCTCTGACAAGTGATTAAGTACTGGAGTTGTCTCCTGTGCCACCTCAAATCAAGGATTCATTGCACCTCAGAATGGGTTTGGCTCCCTATGACCACAGGGCTTGGGGGAGGGGTCCCAGTAGTCCAAAAGACATCACTTTGAATTGGAAGCTCCCTAAGGGGCAGTTGAAAACTGTTTTCCACTCATCTCCTTCCCTGATCTGTACTTGGTAGTATGCTTCTCTGAGGTCTAGTTTGCTAAAGACTTTTCCCTTGGCCAGATGAGATAGCGTATCCTTCATGAGGGGGAGGGGGTATAGGTTGTGTATGCACATGACCTTGATTCCTCTAAACTCCACACACAGCCTCATAGTTCTGTCTCTTTTTTTCTTTGAAGAGGACTGATGCTGTGACCCGTGGCTTGGCTGGCTCGATGAACCCTCATACTAAGTTTTTGTCTATTTTTAAAAAAAATAATTTTTACTAAATATTTAAATTTTTAAAAACAAAAAGAAAGGGAAAGGAGGAGCCAACATCACGATGATATGACGTTTGGTCTCGCTGCCGCGAGATCATTATCAATACTTTTGCCTCTGGACGGTCCAATTGGACCTAAACTGTTCTTCAGGAACAGTGAATATGAAGATGAAGCATTGCTGATCTCAGGGACACTACAAAGTCTCTGATTGATCCAAGGGATGGTCTTCTAATTGGCGGTAAATAGGCAGCCCCTAGGCTGGTGAAGTTGGGACAGCTCCCGAAAGAAGAAAATGGAAAGAGAAAGTGTGTCAATCTGGTGAAGTATTTTTTCTTTATTACTAGAAGAAAGATTGCCCAAAGTAACTTCTTTTTTTCTTTTTTTATATTTTTTAAAACTAAATATAATCCCTAAGGAAAGAACTAAACGGCAAATTTAATTTCTACTGGATTGTTTTTTGGAAAGTGTTTTTTTACATGTAGTTATATTTTGTGGATTGAAACATTTGCAGCGTTCCCCCCCCCTTTTTTTCCTCCATTTAAAGTGATCAGACTAGGTTTCTATCTTCTGTTCTTTGATACTCTATGGATTAAAATCCCTTGTTTATTTTAATAATGTTGCCTATTTTTTAGTACTGAATTTTACTTAAGAACTCTATTTTTTTAAAAGCTTGTTTTTTTAAAAAAGTAACGGAGAGTGAAAGCAACATTGCCACCTGGAGGCTAGAAGCCAGATTTTTTAATGTTTATAAAAACTGATAAAGAGCCAAGGACATGGAACAGATGTTTCTTGAGCAGAGAAGGAAAAACTGACTTGTTTCTCCTTTGAAGATAATAACAGAACTTGAGGTTAAGATAATTTAAAATTGAAAAGAAAAGGGCTTAAAGCTAGGGGTGGCAGTGACTACTAACTCTCTTTTCCTTCTTTTCTTTTTCTTTTTTTACTTTTTTCTCTTTGGAAATATGGATCAATACTCAGAAGAGGAAACGTTAAAATTGCAAAGCATTTTGGCTGGAACCCAAAAATTATTTAATGTAAACCAATTGGAAAAACTATTGGAAGTAGCTGGAAAAATTGAACAGAAATTGGTTAAAATTGCATTTTCCTCACTAAGTGATGAGGTGGCCAGACCCCCTAAAAGTGAAGAGAAGAATGAAGAAAAAGATACAATAATTGACGACCTTATCAAGGGAATAAACATGGGTAAAGGTCAAAAAGGAGGAGCATGGAAAAGAGAATTCAAAGAATTGGAGTTTCATTTTAGAGCTCAGGATGCAGAGGAGGAAAAAAGAGAAGGGATAATGGAGATAAGAAGAAAAATTCTATCAGAAATACAATTGATAACCAGAGACAAGCTAACCTTAACACTAGATGGAGTGCAACAAGACTACTTGAGAAATGCTACAAACAACAAAGTGCGGTGAGAAGTCCACAAAAACTTTATTATTAAGGAGATAAATAGAAGATTAACACCACAGATGGCAAAAAAAGAAGAAAATGGTACTGCTACTGGAAAGATACAGGTTGATAATGGAAATTGGTAACAAAAATTAGTTGAGTTGTTAGATTGTTTTAGAATGTTATGTCCTCAGAATGTTATGACATAATGTAATGTTACGTTGACAGAAAAGGGAAGCAGTTCTGCTCCCTCCCGTATTGTTAATAAATAACCAACCACAATAAAAATAATGAAAGGAGGAGCCTGTGTCACATCGATACAACTCAGGTCTCAGCGATCCGAGACCTCCATTGACACTTTTGCTGCTGGTCGGTCCGTTCATACTTAACCATCTCGGAGGGACGGTGACTAGGAAGATGAAGCCTTGCTGGTTATAGGGACATTGCAAAGTCCCTGTTTGACCCAAGGGGAGTGCTTCTGCTAGGTGGCAAACAGGCAGCCCCCAGGCAGACAAAGACGGGGCGGCTCCATAAGGAAGCTGCAGGAGAAAGTGGGTCCATCTGGAAATGTATTTTTCTTTTTTTTTAAATACTCTGCCTAAAGAAACTTTTTTTCTTTAAGAAAAACCAAATCCTTTAAGCAAAATAAATAAGCAGCGGAATCAATCAACTTTGGATTGATCTGGAAAGTTTTTTTCTTATTTTTCCTTGTAATTGTGGATTGAAACGCTTGTATCTGGGGGTTTTTTTCTCCCTCTTAAAGTGAATGGATTATTTTCTCTTCTTCTGTTTTTAGCTACTCTATTTTTGGAGCCTTGGATTAAAGGCTTGGATTTTTCTTTTTATAATTCTTCTTATGTCTTGTTACTAAAATTCCAACAAGAACTTTCTTTTTTCTTATAGAAAGTGAAAAGTAGCAACACTGCCACTGGAGGTTAGAGGCTGGACCTGTTGAGACAATGTATTTTTTCTTTTTGGAGAATGTTGATTACTGGGATGAAGGGCTTATAATTTGTTTATAGAAACTGATAAAGACCCAAGGGCATGAATTGTTTTTTACAGGTGCTCTTTGAAAATTGCTCAGTTAAAGGAAGGAAAAGAACCCTTCTCCTTTGAAGAGTACAACAAAACCAGTGACCTAAATTAATTTGAAAGGAAGAGATAAAATAGGCCTTAGACCAGGGTGGCAGTGGGGATTAAATTTTTTTTGGGGGGGGCAACATGATTAGTCACCCCTTGATGATTAATAAGTAGAAATTTAGTAATTGGCACACGGTACCATTTCTTAGGGCATGCGAGACGTTGCCCTGTCAGCTCCAGCGCGCTTGTGTGCACTGGCCAGCTGATTTAGGCCTTCTTTGAGGCCATTTTTTGCCCTCTGGAGGCTTCAGGGAAGCTCCTAAAGCCTCTGGAGGTGGGGAGGGGAGACTGTTTTCACCCTCCCCAGGCTCCTAGAATGCCTCTGGAACCTGGGGAGGGCAAAAAAAGCCTGCCAAAAGCAGGGGGTTGCGTGCATAGCATTATGGGTGTGGCACGCCCACGCACGACCCCCCCTGCACTCCCCCCGCTTTTGGCACAAGAGCCAAAAAAGGTTAGCCATCACTGGGCTAGCTGATGAGAGCTAAAAAGCTCGAAATAGATCTATACTAGTCTCCCTGACTTATTTATTGATCAGCTCAAAAATGTAACACACATATCAAAAAATTGCACAATGGAACTCATGGCTTTCTGTCTAAATGGTCTCTGGTGATGAGCCGAAAGACAGAAAAGGAAACCATATGCCCCCTCCCTTAATTAAATATATATATATATATTTGTTTTCATAGATTTTCACGGGTATAGGTATGTAGATTTTGGTTTATTCGGGTCTTTTCCCGTGTAAAATTAAAGGTGTTTTTGCAACATTTCGATGGGATCACCCCCATCATCATCAGGCTTGGGCCTTTGCTTTTTTTCGCAATATATATATATATATATATATATATATATATATATATATATATATATATATATATATATATATATATATATATATATATATATATATATATATATATATATATATATATATATATATATATATATATATATGAAGAATAATTATCACAGCTCCTGTTCAGAGGTCCCTTTAAGGGGAGGAGACTCAACGTCATCCCTCTCTGCCCTTCGACTCAACCCAGAGTCATCCAGACAGAGAACCAAATTAGATTACTGCTGTGTGACATTTTTTAGATATGTGTTAGATTTTTTAAGGGCTGAAAATAAAGAGACCAGGATGGATCCATTTCAGGCTTATTAGCCTTCTTCAGCTGACCATACTCCTTCTACTGGGATTTGAACCAGGGCTTTCCAGCATTTGAGGCAAGCTCTCTATGCCTTGAGCTATCTGGTATCCCTGATATATCAGCCAATTTACAGGACTCTTAAATGAAGTATAATTATCACAGCTCCTGTTCAGAGGTTCCTTTAAGGGGAGGAGACTCAACGTCATCCCTCTCTGCCCTTCGACTCAAAATAGCGTGGCAGATGTTTGGAGGGAGCTGAAAGGTACTGAAAGAGTGTACACTTTTTGCTCTAAGATATATAATACGTATTCAAGAATTGATTATATTTTTGTTTCTAAAGATTTGCTGAGTAATATAGATAAAATAGATGTGGGAAATTTTCAAGGATTCTGATCATGCAGAAGTTACGATGGAAATAGATTTTAATTTTGAAAAAAAAGGAAGAGGTTGGAGATATGATGAGAAATTGTATAAAAATGAGGAGGATAAAATATGGATACTTAAAAATGGGAAGAAAGTTGGAGATTGAATGATAATGGAGAGGTTAAATTTGAAATTGTTTGGGATGCGATGAAAGCAGTATTTAGAGGAGAAAGTTATCAAGCAGGAAATATAGAAATTATAGGAGTAAAATTGAACGGGATATAAGGCAGATAAAGGCATTGGAGAATCAATTTTTACTTACGAAGGATAAAGAATGTTTGGAGGAGCTAAATTTATTAAAAATAAATTGATAGAAGAGGATATAGAATTGGTTAAAAAAATATAAGATATTTAAACAGGGATTTTTTTGAATATAGTAATAAAAACTCTAAGTTATTAGCAAGGATGGCAAAAAATAAAAGTGAGAAGAGAGAAATTGGTTCTTTGATAGATGATAAAGGTATAAGATGTTATAAGAAATCAGAGAAATGTGGAGTGGTCAGGACTTTTTTTCAAAAATTATATTCAAAAAAATCAATTGATTTGGAAAAATTGAAAAGTTATCTTGAAAAATATGTTGTGAAAATTGATCAAATATATAAGGACTTGATGGAAGAAGACATAACACAAGATGAGATTAGTGAAACAATACAAGAGATAAAATTAGGGAAGGCCCCAGGAGAAGATGGATTGCCTGCTGAGTTTTATAAAGACTTTAAGGAAATAATAATACCAAAATTGCAAAAATTATTTAATGGAATTTTACATGGTGGAGAAGTTCTGATGTCATGGAATAGAACGGTAATATCCATAATTCCTAAACCAGATAAAGACTTGGAGAGGATTGAGTCCTATCGACCCATCTCTTTAATCAATCAGGATGCAAAGATATTTACTGCTATTATAAGTAATAGATTAAGTAGATTTATAGATAAATATATAAGTTATAATCAAGTAGGTTTTGTTAAAGGTAGATATATGAGTGATATTATTAGAAGAGTGTTAAATATTATAGATGTAGCTGAACATAATGATGACAAAATAGGTATAGTATCACTAGATATTTTTAAAGCCTTTGATTCTGTACAATGGGAAATTATTAAAGTAATTATTGAGGTATTAGGTTTTGGTAATAGATTTATACATGTTATTTCGAAATTGTATCAAAAAAGTAGTGCAAGAGTGAAGGTGAATGGAATAATGACGGAAGAGATTAAATTGGAAGCAGGTACGAGACAAGGGTGTCCCTTGTCTCCAATATTATTTTTATTGGTTATGGAAGTATTGACTAAAATGATAGAAAAAGATAAAGAACTGGAAGGGTATAAGGGATATAAGATAAATTTGTACGCGGATGATACCTTGATTATTTTGAAAGATATAGAGAAAGATTTGAAAAAGATAAATAAACATTTGAAAGAATTTGAAGAAATGACAGGTTTGAAAGTAAATTGGTCAAAATCTGAATTATTAATGGATAAAAATGGTAAGGAGTGGGAGAATATGCAAGAACAATTTGGGATAAGAATTAAAAATACATTGAAATATTTGGGAATAACACTTTCACTTAAAGTTAGGGAATTGAAAAAACTTAATTATGATGTGATGATGAATGAAGTGGAGAAGAAGATAGATAAATATAAAAAGATAAAGTTGTCTTGGTTTGGTAGAATTGCAATGTGTAAGATGATGTTACCAACGTTTAATTTTTTATTTGAGATGTTACCATTAAATTTGACAGAGAAAGATATGGAAGGATATCAGAAGAAATTGGATAAATTTTGTAATGGTGGGAAAAGACCTAGATTATTGAAGAAAATGTGGTATCAAAATCAAAAGGAAGGTGGATTGGGAATTCCCAATCTACTTAATTATTATCGGGCCTATGGTATTCGAACTGTGGTAAAAATACTTAAAGGCGGAGATGGTCATTGGGGAGATTTAGAGTTAAAAGATATTAAGAGATTTGGCCCTACATGGTTTTTAGATAAAGCAAAAACAAAAAAGGTAATTAACAGTTATTGGTTAAAGGGATTGAGTAAAATTTGGAATAAATTTGTTAAAATTTTAATTCCGGATATAACTTTTTTGGGGAAGACAATTGGAAATTGGCCGATCAAAACCAAAATAAGTCGTGATAAAGTAATTGAAGATGAAAACATAGAAATTATAATAGATTGGTTAAAAGCTTTAGGAAATGAAAGAAGGAAAAATGAAATAATTGAAAAATTGGGGCTAAACTGGTTTGAAAAAATACAGATAGAAAAATGGACCATGAAGGTAAGGGGAAATTGTAAGACAAGTAGAAACAAAACTGAATTTGAAAACCTAGTATCTCAAATTATCAAAGACGAAATTGGGTTAAAGGGACTCGTTAGTAAGATATATAAGATTATAAATTTTGACGGAAAACCACAAATGACGATGAAGATGAATTGGGAGGAAGAATTCAATATTAAAATATCAGATTTGGACTGGAATGTGAATTGGAAGAGTCGAATTATGAGGATCTTATCAACAAGGATCAAAGAACATAATTTTAAGGTTGTCTGGAAATGGTATTTGACTCCATTAAGATTATCGTTGATGGATAAAAAAATCAGTAATAAATGTTGGAGATGTAACATGGAATTGGGGACTTATGAACATATGTGGTATAAATGTGGAAAAGTCAAAAAGTTTTGGCAACAATTGGAGAAAACGATATTTGAAATGATGAAGAAAAAAATAATATTGAGATCAGAAACTATATTATTGTTGTTAATTAAGGAATCAGAATTAACAAAATATGAGAAAGAATTGATTAGAATTATGATTATAATGGGAAGAATTATAATAGCTAGATATTGGAAATTAGAGGTGAATTTTAGAATAGAAGAATGGTACTGTGAAATGTGGAAATTAGCTTTAAATGATAAAATGACATGTGATATTAAATTTAGAAAGGGTGTTTATAAAAGAGACACTTTTTGGAAAACTTAGGAGCCATTTGTGGACTATGCGCTTGGAAATTTGGATGCTTCGACACCTGTACCCAGAGAACGCGGATTTTGGAGATCGTGAAGATATATCCGAAGAACCAAATCTTCCTTTCCTATGTATAGCACAGGGTGAAATATTGTATTGTAAGGTGTATGTAGTTTTTGTTGTAGTGTTTTAAAATTAATAAAATTATTAAAAAATTAAAAAAAAACACAAAATATGTACATCAATAATACAGTAAAATAAAAATAAATTAAACTAATTGTCCCTGCGCTAAAATCCCCATTAAAAACTAATGTTCCCTAAAAAACCCCAAAGGAAGAGACTACCCTAGGCCGGCCAAGCAGAAAAAGTGTGTTTTTAATTTTTGTCGGAAGGAGCGGAGGTCCGTAGTTGTTCTAATGTCGGGGGGAAGGTCGTTCCAGAGGGCTGGGCCCGCCACAGAGAAGGCCCTTCCCCTGGGCGTCGCCCGCTGACAGAGTCTAGTGGACGGCACCCGGAGAAGTCCCTCTCTGTGGGAGCGAATCGGCCGTGAGGATGTATGGGGCAGGATCCGATCCCGCAGATAGCTAGGTCCCGAGCCATGGAGCGCTTTAAAGATGACAACTAGCACCTTGAAGCGCACCCGAAAGACGACAGGCAGCCAGTGCAGCTCGCGCAAGAGAGGTGTTATGTGGGTGTACCTTGTGGTCCCCATTATAGCTCGCGCGGCTGCATTCTGGACCAGCTGAAGTCTCCGGGTGCACCTCAGGGGGAGCCCCATGTAGAGAGAGTTACAATAGTCCAGTCGGGATGTCACGAGGGCATGAGTGACTGTGCAAAGGGCATCCCGATCCAATAGGGGGCGCAACTGGCGTACCAGGCGGACCTGGTAAAACGCCCTCCTGGCCACGGCTGTCACTTGATCTTCCATGGACAGCCGGGTATCCAGGAGGACACCCAAGTTGCGCGCCCCATCCACAGGGGCAAGATGTTCGCCCCCTATGGCCAGCGATGGAGTCAGCTGGTTGAATCGGGCGGCCGGAAACAACAGCCACTCGGTCTTGGTCGGGTTGAGCCTGAGTCTGTTACTTCCCATCCAGATCCGCACGGCTTCCAGGCACTGGCACATCACCGCTACGGCATCATTGGGGTGGTTTGGGGTAGATATATACAGCTGCGTATCATCAGCGTAGAGGTGATACTCTACCCCGAAACCACCGATGATCTCACCCAGCGGCTTCATATATGTGTTGAACAGGAGAGGCGAGAGGACCGACCCCTGAGGCACCCCACATGTGAGGGGTCTCGAGGTCGACCTCTGCTCTCCTGCCAACACAAATTGCGATCGACCGGAGAGGAGAACCACCGTAAAACGGTGCCTCCCACCCCCAACCCCCCCCAGCCGATGCAATAGGATACCATGGTCGATGGTATCGAAAGCCGCTGAGAGGTCTAATAGGACCAGGATGGAGGAACAACCCCCATCTCTGGCCCTCCAGAGATCATCTACCAACGCGACCAATGCCGTCTCGGTGCTATGCCCGGGCCGAAAGCCGGACTGGCGCGGGTCTAGATAATCAACTTCCTCCAGGTGACGGGGAAACTGTTGTGCCACCACACTCTCTACAACCTTCGCCAAAAAGGGAAGGTTGGAGACGGGACGATAGTTGGCTAATAAAGCTGGGTCCAAAGAGGGATTTCTTCAGGAGGGGCCTCACCATGGCCTCTTTAAGGGAGGCAGGCAAGAAACCCTCACTTAAAGAAGCATTGACAACCTCTTGGAGCCAGCCTCGTGTCACCTCCCAGGATGCCAGTACAAGCCAGGAAGGACACGGGTCGAATAAACATGTGGTGGCTCGCAGTCGCCCACGTAATCTGTCCATATCCTCGGAAGTAACAGAGTCAAACTCCTCCCAACCAAGATCCGCCTCGTGCAATCCCACTGGGCCATCAATGGAGACTAACTCGTTCTGGATCTACTGGATTGTAGCTTGCTGAAACCAGTAACTGGGTCCAGCATAAGATTGTGCATCCAAGATCCCCCTTCTCCTATAGTGGTAGAAGGCGAAACACATTATGAGGTGAAAAAAACCTTAGACTCCAGGCTCTATAGGGGTCGCTTACAGTATTTAATGCATTGGAAGGGATACCCTTTGTTGGAAGTCACTTGGGTGAAAAGCTGGGACCTAAAAGCGGATAAGTGAGTAAAACAATTCCATGAGAAGTTTCCCAATAAGCCAAAGGGTCTATGTGTTTCTTTTATAAATTGGATGTTAGGTCAAAACACAACTTTTCTGGCTCATGATATGCCCTTTGTTTAACTTTCCATGAAGATGTAGACCAAAGGCATATCCCAGAATTGGTGGAAAACACAATTCAGCCAGAAAAGTTGGACTTACAGCTCAAATGTGTAAAAGAAATAGATCTTATTGTTGCAATGCCCGAAAAGAAGACAAACATTTTCATTTTCAAATCTGACCTTTCCATGAATTGGTGCCAGAACTCAATTCAGTCAGAAAAGTTAAAATTTGACATATAGCTCAGATTTATAAAAGAAACACATACAGTGGTACCTCAGTTCACGAACGCCTCTCTTCACGACCAATTCGGTTTACGACCAAAAATTTCCCAAAAAATGTGCCCCGGTTCACGAACACCGTTTCGGTTCACGAACGGAAAAGTTCGTAAAAATATGCTCTGCTTCACGAACTCCACCTCGCTTCATGAACTCCGCGTTATAAACGAGGGCTGGCTGGGGTGGGGTGACGCAGTGGCGGCCGGTCCATTGAGGGCGCAGGCGAATTGTGAGTTCGCACTGCGCCTTTTCCGGGCTGCACCCTGCCGCGGTTGTTGTGAGTGAGGGGGACGGGTGTGTGTGTGGAAGCGAAGGTGGGGGGGAGGAGCTGCCTTCCCGGCCAGGCTCCGCAGCTGAGGGGCGGCCGCGCGCGGTTTGCTCCATCGCCCCTCAGCTGCAGAGCCCGGCCGGGAAGGCAGCTCCTTCCCCCCTGCCTTTGCTTCCACACACACACCGCGCGTGGCTGCCAGCATGACTTTCGTCCGTCTCTTTCTGGGCTCGGCGCTTCTGCTTCTCGGGACGCTTCCCGAAGCCAGCAGCCCCGCGGCTAGCTTCGGGAAGCGTCCCGAGAAGCAGAAGCGCCGAGCCCAGAAAGAGACGGGCGAAAGTCATGCTGGCTTGCTCCATCGCTCCTCAGCTGCTTTACATTGAACCCTATGGGAAACTGTGCCTCTGTTCACGACCAATTCTGTTCGCGAACAGAGTCAGTTCAAGAATCACGACCAAAAAACAAGGTCAGAACGGATTAACCGGATTTACATTGAACCCTATGGGAAATTGTGCCTCGCTTCACGACCAATTCGGATCGCGAACAGAGTCAGTTCACGAATTAAGTTCGTGAACCGAGGTACCACTGTATTCATGATCCTCAGGTTCTCTTGATTAAGTATAGTAGTCCCATCTCTATATTGGGTTTTCCAGCAAAACATTATCATTTAGATTTATAAGGAGATTTTACCAAATTTTTGATGCCATCGCCAAACTAATTATTCTTAAAAGCTATTTAAAATAGCATATCAAATGTATTTATTTATTAAATTTATATTGCCAAGGCAGTATACAGAATATAAAACTATTTTACATTTTAAAACAATAAAAATTAACAAAGGGAATCAAATATATTAATATAGTACAATATAAATATAAATGAAGCATCATCTAGTGTCAAATAGTATTAAATTGATTAATTTTTACTACTATTTCCATGCAGTGAATTGTGACATTTATACTTATAAATTATACAATTGCATTTAAATGCATTTTTTTTGCTACTTGCTTTACAAGAGATAAACATTTCGTAATATTGTGAGCCTCTTTATTATCGTATAATGGAAAAACAACATATATAAAAGTTAATATTTTACATTTTAAAAAATCAAATACGTTTATTTCATTAAATAACCAGTTAGTCTGATTATTAATTTGATATCTGTGTTATACACCAAGCATATCCCCATTATTACTCAGGATTAATGCACAGGATCTGTTTTCTGTCAGCTATATTCTGACCACAAGGGGTGAGGGGAGAATACACTGTAACCATTAACTGAACAGTATTATATACTTATCTGCAGTATAAAGTTAGCATTGTGGCCAACAGTCTTGCTTATTGGAAATATCTACAACTGAACAAAAGTCCCTTTCTCTGTAAAGAAATGAACAGCAGTTGTAGTTGCCCTTTAAGTAACAAGCCCAGAAGTAGAGTTCCGGCAGCATGTCTCCAAGAAGAAAAGGAAAGGAACACTAGAGCCCTTGTATCTGATTTGTTCAACTTGGGTCAATAACCTCACTAGTGTTTAAAATCATCACATAAGATGACTTCACATAGAAATAATTCCAGATCCTTTAATTTTTATTAATAAACATTCATTCATACTGGTTGTTTAGAAAATGTTTCACTCCTTAAATTTGTCCTTTGATGTAATAATGTTCTCTAACAGTAAGTTAAAGATGTTTTATGTAGTAAAATATGTAGAAACTAAACTGAAAGAATATGAAAAACAAAGAGGATAAATACAAATACTTATTTCAGATAAAAAGCAAAGCTATGTTTAAGATGTGGAGTAATAAGGAAGAGTGTCACTACTTTTATTTGATTATCCTACCCACTCCATAGAATTTCTGAGTTACATTTTTGCTGTTGTTTTATTTGGGGGGAGGTTTTTGGAACTGAAACTACATTCCTAGAAAATAATCGTGTCAGGGGCACATTTGAAAATATCAATCAAGACTGAGCAGAACCAAAACAGGCAAATTCTGAACCACTAAATACTAACAAGTATTTTAGGAAGGTAAAATGTTAAGGGTCATTGCTACAGCTGAGATGGATTAGTATTGCTAGGTTTACTTATTACTACTACTAGAGGTAAACTTTGGTCCCAGTTTCTTGCTAGGGAGTTTTAACCTCAAATATTTTATGGAGATGCACGAATACGAATACGAATATTTATTTGTATAACCGCGTCCTCTCCCCTAGGGGACTCGGAGCGGTGTACAGGGAGAAAATTAAAACAGCATTAAAAATATACATAAATACACTAAAAACAAATTAAATTTAACTATCCCTGCACTAAAATTCCCATTTAAAATTAACAATCCCTAATCCCTGGGTAGAGACTAACCTAGGCCGGCCAAGCAGAAAAAATGAGTTTTTAATTTCTGACGGAAGGAGTGGAGGTCCGTAGTTGTTCTAATGTCGGGGGGAAGGTCATTCCAGGGGGCTGGGCCCGCCACAGAGAAGGCCCTTCCCCTGGGCGTCGCCCGCTGACAAAGTCTAGTGGACGGCACCCGGAGAAGTCCCTCTCTGTGGGAGCGAATCGGCTGGGAGGATGTATGAGGCAGAATCCGATCCCGCAGATAGCTAGGTCCCGAGCCATGGAGCGCTTTAAAGATGAGAACTAACACCTTGAAGCACACCCGAAAGACGACAGGTAGCCAGTGCAGCTCGCGCAAGAGCGGTGTTACATGGGTATACCTTGCGGTACCCATTATTGCTCGCGCGGCTGCATTCTGGACCAGCTGAAGTCTTCGGGTGCACCTCAAGGGGAGCCCCATGTAGAGAGAGTTACAATAGTCCAGTCGGGATGTCACGAGAGCATGAGTGACTGTGCGAAGGGCGTCCCGATCCAATAGGGGGCGCAACTGGCGAACCAGGCGAACCTGGTAAAACGCCCTCCTGGCCACGGCTGTCACTTGATCTTCCATGGACAGCCGGGCATCCAGGAGGACACCCAAGTTGCGCGCCCCATCCACTGGGGCAAGATGTTCGCCCCCAATGGCCAGCGATGGAGTCAACTGGTTTATTTATTTATTTATTTTTCATATTTATAACCCGCTCCGCTCCCATCTCACAACAAGGGACTCGGGGCGGCGAACATAGAATTAAATCAATAAATACAAAATACAAATACATAGATATTAGATGCCTGTGTTGTAACCGTTTTTAAAACCCTCGTTTATAATTGGCGGTGCTGGGGTTACGCAAGGCCGGCTAGTTGAAAGAAGTGTGTCTTAAGACATTTGCGGAAGAGGCGGAGGTCAGGAATGGTGCGGATTTCAGGGGGCAGGTCGTTCCAAAGGGCCAGCCCTGCCACAGAGAAGGCCCTCCCCCTGGGCGCCGCCAGTCGACATTGCCCGTCCGACGGCACCCTGAGGAGGCCCTCTCTGTGGGAGCGTGTCGGTCCCAGGGATGTATGGGGCAGGAGACGGTCTTGCAGATAGCTAGGTCCCGAGCCATGGAGCATTTTGAAGATGGTCGTTAGGACCTTGAAGCGCACCCGAAAGACCACAGGAAGCCAGTGGAGCTCGCCTAGGACAGGTGTTATATGGGAGTGTTTAGGCGCTCCCGTAATTATCCGTGCAGCCGCGTTCTGGACTAACTGTAGTCTTCGGGTGCACTTCAAGGGAAGCCCCATGTAGAGAGCATTGCAATAGTCAAGTCGAGATGTGACGAGTGCTTGAGTGACTGTGCGTAAGGCTCCCCGATCCAGTAAGGGACGCAATTGGCGCATCAGGCGTACCTGATGGAATGCCCCCCTGGCCACGGCCGCCACCTGGTCTTCCATAGTCAGCCGGGAGTCCAGGAGGACACCTAGATTGCATGCCTTCTCCACAGGGGCTGGTGTTTCGCCTCCAATGGCCAGAGTTGGAATAATCTGGCTGAAACGGGGTGCCGGAAGCCACAGCCACTCAGTCTTGGACGGGTTGAGCCTGAGTTTGTTACTACCCATCCAGATCCGTACAGCCTCCAAGCACCGGGACATAACCTCGACGGCATCATTGGGGTGGTCCAGGGTGGATATGTACAGCTGGGTATCATCAGCGTACAGATGATATCCCACCCCGAAACCACGGATGATCTCACCCAGCGGCTTCATATATATGTTGAACAGCAGGGGCGAGAGGACCGACCCCTGAGGGACCCCACATAAGAGGGATCTAGAAGTCGACCTCTTCCCCCCCGTCAACACATATTGTGACCGACCAGAGAGGTAGGACGAGAACCACCGTAGAACGGTGCCTCTCAGCCCCAACCCCCCCAGTCGGCGTAATAGGATACCATGGTCGATGGTATCAAAAGCCGCTGAGAGATCTAATAGGACTAGGATAGAGGAAAATCCTCTATCTCGTGCCCTCCAGAGATCATCGACCAATGCGACCAATGCCGTCTCGGTACAGTCGGAAGCCGGACTGGCGCGAATCTAGCTAGTCAACTTCATCCAAGTGTCGTGGAAACTGTTGGGCCACCACACTCTCAACAACCTTCACTAGAAAGTGGAGGTTGGAGACGGGACGATAGTTTTCTAATAATGCCGGATCCAGGGACGGCTTCTTGAGGAGGGGCCTCACCACCGCCTCTTTCAAGACGGTAGGTAAGGACCCCTCACTCAGAGATGCGTTGACAATGCCCTGAAGCCAGCCTCCCAGGATTCCAGTACAAGCCAGGAGGGACACGGGTCCAGTAAACATGTGGTGGCCCTGAGTCTCTTTAATAATAATAATAATAATAATAAATTTTTATTTGTAGCCCGCTCTCCCTCCCCAGAGGGACTCTTTGACAGCTTGTCCATATCTTTGATAGTAACAAAGTCAAACTCCTCCCACAATGGTGTCTCAAGAGCTGCTTTGGCACTCTCGACAGGGCTATTGACAATGAAGGGTAACTCGCTTCGAATCCGAGTGATTTTCTCCTGCAGATAAATCCCAAATTCCTCTGCTCGACCCTGTAAAGAGGCTTCCCGCGGCCTCTGTTGGAGGAGGGAGCGGGTTACCTTAAACAGGGCGGCAGGGCGGTTTTCTGCGGATGCAATAAGTGTGGCACAATATTCACGTTTGGCCAGCCTTATTGCCACTAAATAAGTCCTAATGTGGTCTCTTATTAGTGTTCGGTCGGATTCAGAGCGAGATGATCTCCATCTGCTCTCTAGGCGTCTCCTGTGGTGTTTCATCCCCCTGAGCTCCTCGGTAAACCAAGGGGCCCAGGTGGTTCATCGCCGCAAGAGAGGCCGCAAGGGCGCGACTCGGTCTAAGGCCCTGGCGGCCGCACTTAACCATGCAGTCACTAGGTCCTCAGCCGAGTCGCGGAGCAAGTCTGCAGGAATTGGCCCAAGCTCCTTCTGGAACCTTAACGGGTCCATCAGGAGCCTGGGGCGGAACCATATAGGGATGTTTGGTTCCGCCTCCTCACAGTGAGGTGTGGCGGTCGGAAAGTCGAGCCGAAGGAGAGCGTGATCTGTCCATGACAGGGGTGTGATGACTAAATCCCCTACTCCCAGATCACTACTCCACTGACCCGAGACGAAGATGAGATCCAAAGTGTGTCCGCCCTCATGAGTAGGGCCTAGGCTATCATGGAAACCATGAACTCCCGAGCTACACCAGAGGTCTCACCTGCAGATGACAGGTTAAAATCCCCCATGACTACAAGTCTGGGGGTTTCAACCGCCACCCCGGCTATAACCTCAAGCAGCGCGGGCAGGGCTGTTGTTGTATAGTGAGGAGCCAGGTATACAACTAACACGCCCAACTGCCTCCCTAGGCCCCACTTCACAAGGAGGGACTCACCCCGGTCGTCTGAGGGACTGTGGTCTCCTTTGGCTCAAGACCTTCCCTAACCATGATCGCCACTCCCCCACCCCTCCCTAAGGCCCTGGGCTGATGGAAGGCTCGGTATCCTGGTGGGCACATTTCTACGAGGGGATGTCCTCCCTCGTGGCCCAACCAGGTTTCCGTAATGCCAATCAGGTCCAGGTCCCCCTCCAACACAAGGTCATGTAAGAGAGGGGCTTTTAGTACCACGGACCTGGCGTTGCATAGCATCAGTCCAAGGCCCCGGGTCTGCGGTTCTTGCTCACCTAGTCTGCGATGAAGGAAAGGGGAGTTGGAGCGCGTGATCACCTGTAACCATCGGCCACGACACTCCAACTGATGGTGTCCATCCCCCCTTTCACCGTCCCTGCCCCTGCCCCTCCCCAAGACCGTATTGATGGCAAATACCCTAGTGGGACCGACCCTCCCTCCATCCCCCTTTGTCTGTTCATTTCCGCATATTGCCGGCCTTCTCTCTTGGCGTTCCCCTAATTGGTCCCCCCACCCCCCTTCCCTGGGAACCCCTAAAAGTCGGATTAAAAATTTACACAGGAATCCCCTGAGCCTGCGCTTCGCCCACCTCTTAGGATTAATAAATCCATCCTCGAGGTGTGTCTGTGTTAATTCAGGGGGCCAGACCTGCGAGAGGGGACATTCTCGCAGGCAGAGGCAAAACTATCATATCTGATGACATATGATAGTTTTGTTGGGAGAGGACTAGGATGGAAGGTAAAGTAGAGGTTATATATATTTGATGGTACATAGCTGAGCCAGGTGTCACAAGTATAAATATATAGGTATATAAATAGAGATGTTATGAATAAATATATAAATATATAGATATATAAATATACAATAAATATGATAAATAAAGGAAGGAGGGTCTAATCACCAGGGGGAAGGGAGGGAGGGACTGGGGGCATAGAGGAAGGACCTAGAGTGTAAAATTTATATAGTCATAAGTTCATGAAAAGGAATCCGGGATAGTCATGATCTTTAAATAGAGGGAGATAATTAATTAATTGTCCCTCGCCTATCAGATAATTCCTTTGTTTCTGTCTATATTTTTACGTTCCTCATAAGCCACGATGAAAGAAGAAACAAGCCCTCCATAGCAATGTTCTATTAGATATCGACTCCCTGGGTCCTTCCGTTAGACTTCCATGTCAGCCAAGCCTTCTTTGCCAGATGTCTTCTATGGGAATATTCGGTTACAGTTCTTGGAGCAGATGTAATCTCTGCAAGCTGAGCTATAGGTTATGGGTCACTGCTGGTGGGGGTGATGATTTCTAGGCCCACGTTTCCGGTCCGATAAAGTCTTCCAGAGCCAGTGGTGTCGTTTTAAGGTCTCTATCTCTGGGGTTGGTGTTTGCAGGTACCATAGACCAGCTAGATCACTTTTATTCGAGCTGTTAGAGATCACTGGACAGGTGAGATCGTCCGCTGGGCTGCTGGTACTGCTAGCTGAGCCGTTAATTTCATTTATTTACCAGTTGGTCCTACCTGTTGGGCCGTTAGCATCAGCTGCTGGGCCGTTGGTTATGTCCGTTGGTAGATAGAACGTTGATCTGCCGCTCTGGCCGGCCGCTTTATTTACTGGCCGACCTATCCGGCTGCTTTGAATAATGAACGCTAAGCCAGGCCGCTCCGTCGACTCGTTTCTCTTCAGTGCCTAGTCCTTCTGGCCGTTCTGATTATCGGCCGCTTTACTAGGCCATTCCTCCTGCCGGCCGCTCCACCAGGCTGCTCCGTTAATCAGCAGCCGCTCTAGGCCATAACTCGTTTGTTTCCGGGCCGTTTTTAACCGTTCCCTACACCCGGCTGGTCTTCAGCCACCACACCCTCAACATCTGATTTTAAAATCTAAAAATCTCCAGGTGTGGTGACTGGGTGTCCTGCTTCCCGGGCCAGCCCTCAGAGGTGATCGAAGAGGGCTGGATGTCGCCTCCGGGGCCATTTGGCGACCCGGGATCCCTACCGGCTCAGGGATTTGCCTCCATATTTTGTGGGCGTGGTTGAATCGGGCAGCCAGAAACCACAGCCACTCGGTCTTGGTCGGGTTGAGCCTGAGTCCGTTTCTTCCCATCCAGATCCGTATGGCTTCCAGGCACTGGCACATCACCGCTACGGCATCGTTGGGGTGGTTTGGGGTAGATATATACAGCTGAATATCATCAGCGTAGAGATGGTACTCTACCCCAAAACCACGGATGATCTCACCCAGCGGCTTCATATATGTGTTAAACAGGAGAGGCGAGAGGACCGACCCCTGAGGCACCCCACATGTGAGGGGTCTCGGGGTCGACCTCTGCTCTCCTGTCAACACAAATTGCGATCGGTCAGAGAGGTAGGAGGAGAACCACCGTAAAACGGTGCCTCCCACCCCCAACCCCCCCAGCCGATGCAATAGGATACCATGGTCGATGGTATCAAAAGCCGCCGAGAGGTCTAATAGGACCAGGATGGAGGAACAACCCCCATCTCTGGCCCTCCAGAGATCATCGACCAACGCGACCAATGCCGTCTCGGTGCTATGCCCGGGCCGAAAGCCGGACTGGCGCGGGTCTAGATAATCAACTTCCTCCAGGTGACGGGGAAACTGTTGTGCCACCACACTCTCAACAACCTTCGCCAAGACGGGAAGGTTGGAGACTGGACGATAGTTGGTTAAAAGAGCTGGATCCAAAGAGGGCTTCTTAAGGAGGGGCCTCACCATAGCCTCTTTTAGGGAAGCAGGCAAGGAACCCTCACTTAAGGATGCGTTGACAACCTCTTGGAGCCAGCCTCGTGTCACCTCCCAGGATGCCAGTACAAGCCAGGAGGGACACGGGTCCAATAAACATGTGGTGGCTCACAGTCGCCCACGTAACCTGTCCATATCCTCGGAAGTAATGGAGTCAAACTCCTCCCAAACAAGATCTGTCTCGTGGCATCCCACTGGGCCATCAATGGGGGCTAACTCGTTCTGTATCTGAGCGATTTTCTCCTGCAGAAAAGTCACAAATTCCTCTGCTCTACCTTGTAGCGGGGCTTCCCGCACCCTCTGTTGGAGGAGGGAGCGGGTCATCCTAAACAGGGCGGCAGGGCGGTTTTCTGCAGATGCTATGAGGGTGGCACAATGATGCCGTTTGGCCACTCTCAGCGCCACAATGTAAGTCCGTAAATGGGCATTTACCTGTGTCCGGTCGGATTCAGAACGGGTAGACCTCCATCTTCTCTCTAGGCATCTCTTGTGGCCTTTCATCACCCTTAGCTCCTCGGTGAACCAAGGAGCCAGGGTGGCTCGCCGCCACAAGAGAGGCCGCAAGGGCGCGACCCGATCCAAGGCTCCCGTGGTCGCAGTATTCCATGCGGCCACGAGGTCCTCCATCGGGGCGCGGGTCAGGGGTACAGGAAGTGGCCCAAGCGCCGTCTGGAACCTATCAGGGTCCATCAGGCGCCTGGGGTGGAACCAAATTGGTGACTCAGGTTCCGCCTCCCCGCGGTGAGGGGCAGCGGTTGGAAAGTCGAGCCGGAGAAGTGAGTGGTCTGTCCATGACAAGGGCGTGATGACTATATCCCCTATACCCAGATCACTCTTCCATTGGCCTGAGACAAAGATGAGATCCGGTGTATGTCCACCCTCGTGAGTGGGGCCTTGAATTACTTGGGTCAGGTCCATGGCCGTCATGGAAGCCATGAACTCCCGAGCTACCCCGGATGATTCGCCCACCGATGGCAGATTAAAGTCCCCCATGACTAAAAGTCTGGGGGTCTCAACTGCCATCGTAGCGATCACCTCGAGGAGCTCGGGCAGGGCTGCTGTTACATAGCGGGGAGCCAGGTATACAACTAGCAAGCCCAACTGCCTCCCTAGGCCCCACTTCACACAGAGGGACTCACAACCGGTGGTCTGTGGCACAATGGTCTCTCTCGGCTCCAGACCTTCCCTAATGATAACCGCTACCTCACCACCCCTGCCTAGGGCCCGAGGCTGATGAAAAGCGCGGTAACCTGGTGGGCACATTTCAACGAGGGGGAGTCCTCCCTCGTGGCCCAACCAGGTCTCCGCAATTCCTACCAGGTCCGGCTCCCCCTCTGACACAAGGTCATGGATGAGGGGGGCTTTGTTGACCACGGACCTGGCACTGCAGAACATCAGCCGTAGACCCTGGCTCTGTACTCCCTGACCACCTAGCCTGCGGGGGTTGTGGCACTTGACCGTTTGTAACCATCGGCCTCGTGCCCCCAACCGGGAGGATAGGGAGGATGCAAATCTTCTCTCCCACCAAGAATGGTCGTTGCAGAGCTAGGGGTTTATCTGCCAGTTTCTTTAGGTTTGTGGCGCTTTAGCCAGCACTTTTTTGACATTCTCCCTGGTTGCTTTTAGCATTGACATCCAATCAGTCAAGCTGACTGAGGAGGGTGGGATCCCTTGGATACTCAGGCATTGGGACAAAGTCCATGCCGCTCACTACTTTGAACAGTGTTAGTCCTGTGCTACTGTGAACAGCATTATTGTACGTGACCTCAGCAAAAGACAGAAGGTCTGCCCAATTGGACTGCTGATAGGTACTGTTCTACCATGGCGTTCAGTCTCTCTGCCTCCCCCAATGGTGCTTGGGTGAAAAGCTGAGCTAAGGCCCTGGGATGACCCAATGGAGCACAGGAACTCCCTCTAGAATTTAGCCATGAACTGGACCCCTCTGTCTGAGATAGTTCTTTGAGGTACTCCATGCAGGCGGTAGATGTGCTTCCGGAACAGTTTGGCCTGCTTGTGGATAGCTGGCCCTTTGCCATGGTTTCCTGAGTTTCCCTCCAGGCACTACCAATATTTAAAAGCAGACTTGACTGTCTGTCAGATTTCCTAAAAATTCCCTAATTGATTCATAAGTATTGAGTCAACTTTTCAATACAGAACTAGTCATTTATTAGGTGCACCATTGGGCAAGATCTGTTCACAGTCAAGTCTGTGCTTTGTTTGATTTATTGCTGAACTTCACTCCTGTTCCTTCCCTCCCCTCAGTATGTGCCATAAATCACATTCCCCTATAAGAGGCACCCCTTCCAAACGGGCTGCAGCAATCTGAGATCTGACTCTAGCCAACAGTATGTATGAAATACACCCCCCCTCCTTTTTGGGAGCTACAAAAACTCCCACAGAGAAAAGATATTAAAATGAAAATGGACACAATTAAACACAAAATGGATCTACTGGAAAAGGAGGAACTGGCACAAAAAATTAGAGGCGCAAAACAGAACTATTTTGAAAATGCAAATAATAATAATAATAATAATAATAATAATAATAATAATAATAATAATAATAATAATAATAATAATAATAATAATAATAATAATAATAATAATAATAATAATAATAATAATAATAATAATTTTATTTTTTAAACCGCACCCTCTCCCCACAGGGACCCGGGGCGGTGCACAGGCAGAATAAAAACAGTCAAAAAATACATACATTTCATAAAAAACAATTAAACCAACCCTGTGCTAAAAATTCGCTAAAAATGTGCTACCCCATTAAAAAACCCCAAAGACAGAGAGACTATCCTAGGCCGGCCAGACAGAAGAAGTGTGTTTTTAGCTTGAGACGGAAGGAGCGGAGGTCAGTGGTCATCCTGATATCAGGGGGAAGGTCGTTCCAGAGGGCCGGGCCCGCCACAGAGAGAGCCCTTCCCCTGGGAGTCGCCCGCTGACAGAGTCTAGTGGACGGCACCCGGAGAAGTCCCTCTCTGTGGGAGCGGATCGGCCGTGAGGATGTATGGGGCAGGATCCGATCCCGCAGATAGCTAGGTCCCGAGCCATGGAGCACTTTGAAGATGATAACTAACACCTTGAAGCGCACCCGGAAGACGACAGGTAGCCAGTGCAGCTCGCGCAAGAGCGGTGTTATGTGGGTCGACCTAGTGGTCCCCATAATTGCTCGCGCGGCTGCATTCTGGACTAGCTGAAGCCTCCGGGTGCACCTCAAGGGGAGCCCCATGTAGAGAGAGTTACAATAGTCCAGTCGGGATGTCACGAGAGCATGAGTGACTGTGCGAAGGGCGTCCCGATCCAATAGGGGGCGCAATTGGCGAACCAGGCGAACCTGGTAAAACGCCCTCCTGGCCACGGCTGTCACTTGATCTTCCATGGACAGCCGGGTATCCAGGAGGACACCCAAATTGCGCGCCCCATCCACAGGGGCAAGATGTTCGCCCCCTATGGCCAGCGATGGAGTGAGCTGGTTGAATCGGGCAGCCGGAAACCACAGCCACTCGGTCTTGGTCGGGTTGAGTCTGAGTCCGTTCCTTCCCATCCAGATCCGTACGGCTTCCAGGCACTGGCACATCACCGCTACGGCATCGTTGGGGTGGTTTGGGGTGGAAATATACAACTGAGTATCATCAGCGTAAAGATGGTACTCCACCCCAAAGCCACGGATGATCTCACCCAGCGGCTTCATGTATGTGTTGAACAGGAGAGGCGAGAGGACCGACCCCTGAGGCACCCCACATGTGAGGGGTCTCGGGGTCGACCTCTGCTCCCCTGCCAACACAAATTGCGATCGGCCAGAGAGGTAGGAGGAGAACCACCGTAAAACGGTGCCTCCCACCCCCAACCCCCCCAGCCGATGCAATAGGATACCATGGTCGATGGTATCGAAAGCCGCTGAGAGGTCTAATAGGACCAGGATGGAGGAACATCCTGGTCCAGGTCGATGGTTGGCATACAAACTGAGGAAGGAGAGAGAAATGAGGAAGATCCAGCAATTAAAAGATGAACAAGGACAAATACACTATGTAAATAAAGAAAAGAAGAAAATCATTCAAGACTATTATGCTAAGTTGTATGAACAAGAAAATATGGTAGAGCAAGATGTTAAGCAATACCTACAGGAGGCCAACCTCCCTACTATACTGAGGACATCAGAGTGACATTAGATGGCAAAATAACCATGATGGAACTAACGGAAGCTCTTAAAAGACAAAATAATGGGAAGGCCTCGGGACCAGATGGTTTACCAGTGGAATTTTATAAAACATTGGAAGAATCAGTATCCCTCCCTTTACTTGAAGTTATGAATGAAGTAATGGTTGGAAGCAAAATGCCAAATTTGTGGTCAGAAGCATATATCTCATTGATACCTAAGGAAGAAGCAGACCTTACCCAAATTAAGAATTATAGACCAATCTCCTTGTTAAACTCAGATTATAAATTATTTGCATCAATCCTGGCAGAAAGACTTAAAAAATATCTAAATGGGTTTATATATTCTGATCAAAATGGTTTCTTACCAAAGAGACAAATTAAAGATAATATAAGAATAATTTTGAATATTTTGGAATACTATGAAACACACTCTGAAAAACCAATAGTGTTGCTGTTTGTCGACACACAGAAAGCTTTTGATAATGTGAACTGGCAATTTATGGTTCAACAATTGGAACAAATGAACTTTGGCAAGAATTTTATACATGCTATATATACTACATACTATAAACAAAATGATTAATGGAAAACTCACTGATCATCTATATAAATAAAAATGTAAAATAGTTTGTACGAATCCACTAATCTCAAAAACTACTGGACCGATTTACACCAAACTTTCACACAATGTAGCCAAGGACTTCCGATAATAGAATAGCTACTCATTTTGTGCCTAGCACATGTGTGTCGTGTGCAAGTTACACACAAATAAAAGGTACGCACTGAAATGTGTTTTTACTTCCCTGTAGCCATGCCCATCAAACTGCTTTTCAACTGTCAGTGTTGGAATGTAGGCCTCTTGGGGCCAAAAAGGCACTGGGATAGCAAACTCCCAGGTGGCCCATAGAGAGGGGGGGAGAGAAATATTACTCAATAATAATAATAATAATAATAATAATAATAATAATAATAATAATAATAATAATAATAATAATAATAATAATAATAATAATAATAATAATAAATTTTATTTATATCCCGCTCTCTCTCCCCGAAGGGACTCGAGGCGGGGCACAGGGAAATTAAAAACAAACAACAAAATACAAGGCTAAAATCAGATTAAACCTACCCTGCGCTAAAACTTCTATAAAAATATAACTATCCCTAAAAAAAACCTTAATAATTTGACATTTAAATTAAAATTACCCTAGGCCAGCCAAACGGAAGAAGTGAGTTTTTAATAGCTGTCGGAAGGAGCGAAGGTCTGTGGTTGTTCTGATTTCGGGGGGAAGGTCGTTCCAGAGGGTCGGGCCCGCCACAGAGAAGGCCCTTCCCCTGGGCGTCGCCCGCTGGCACAGCCTAGTGGACGGCACCCAGAGAAGGCCCTCTCTGTGGGAGCGAATCGGCCGCAGGGATGTATGAGGCAGAATGCGATCCCGCAGATAGCTAGGTCCCGTGCCATGGGACAAGGCAGAGAACAAGACTGTTCTCTGAGGTAAAAACACGGAGGCAGGCAGCTGCTTTAAACTGTTTAATACGAACTGAACCAAACTGTAACAAAGAACCACCCATCTGACAGCAAATACAGTTTAATAAAAGAGGGACTAGGGAAGACATGATAGCAGCCTTCCAATATCTCAGGGGTTGCCCCAAACAAGAGGGAGTCAAGCTATTGTCCAAGGCACCTGAGGGCAGAACAAGAAGCAATGGGTGGAAACTAATCAAGGAGAGAAGCAACCTAGAACTGAGGGGAAATTTCCTGGCAGTGAGAACTATTAACCAGTGGAACATCTTGCCACCAGAAGTTATGGATGCCCCAACACTGGATGTATTTTTAAGAAGAGACTGGAAAACCATGTGTCTGACGCGGTATAGGGTCTCCTGCTTGAGCAGCAGGGTTGGACTAGATGACCTCCAAGGTCCCTTCCACCTCTCCAAAGCACCTGATGGCAGAACAAGAAGCAATGGGTGGAAACTAATCCAGGAGAGAAGCAACTTAGAACTGAGGGGAAATTTCCTGGCAGTGAGAACTATTAACCAGTGGAACAGCTTGCCACCAGAAGTTATGGATGCCCCAACACTGGATGTGTTTTTAAGAAGAGACTGGAAAACCATTTGTCTGACACGGTATAGGGTCTCCTGCTTGAGCAGCGGGGTTGGACTAGATGACCTCCAAGGTCCCTTCCAACTCTGTTATTGTATTATTGTATTACAGTAGGTAGGTAGATAGGGGAATAGAGAGACAGGGAGTAATACAGTTTAATAAAAGAAGGACGGGGAGACAGGATAGCAGCCTTCCAATATCTCACAGGTTGTCACAAAGAAGAGAGAGTCAAGCTATTCTCCAAAGCACCTGAGGGCAGAATAAGAAACAATGGGTGGAAACTAATCAAGGAGAGAAGCAACTTAGAACTGAGGAGAAATTTCCTGACAGTTAGAACAATTAATCAGTGGAACAGCTTGCCTCCAGAAGTTGTGAATGCCCCAACACTGGAAGTCTTCAAGAAGATGTTGGATAGCCATTTGTCTGAAATGGTATAGGGCAGTGATGGCTAACTTTTTTTGGCTCATGTGCCAAAAGCAGGGGGAGTGCAGGGGTGATGTGCACAGGTGTGCCACATCCATAATGCTATGTGCATGACCCCCTGCATTTGGCATGCTTTTTACGTCATCCCCAGGCTCCAGAGGCTTTATAGGAGCCTGGGGAGGGTGAAAACAGCCTTCCCTCACCTCCAAACAGCCTCAAAAGAAGGCCTAAATCAGCTGGCCAGGGCACACATACACACTGAAGCTGACAGGGCAATGCCTCACGTGGCCTAAAAAATGGTTCCGTGTGCCACCTGTGGCACCCATGCCATAGGTTCGCCATCATGGGTATAGGGCTTCCTGCCTAGGCAGGGAGTTGGACTAGATGACCCCCAAGGGATAGATAGAGAGGGAGAAATAAGGTAGGTAGGTAGGTAGGTAGGTACGTAGGTGGATAGATAGATAGATAGATAGATAGATAGATAGATAGATAGATAGATAGATAGATAGATAGATAGATAGAAAAAGGAAGGAAGGAAGGAAGGAAGAAAAAGGAAGGAAGGAAGGAAGGAAGGAAGGAAGGAAGGAAGGAAGGAAGGAAGGAAGGAAGAAACACAGTAGGTAGGTAGGTAGAGGGAGAAAGCAAGAAATGCAATAGGTAGGTAAGTAGAGGGATAGACAGAGAGGGAGAAATACCATAGGTAGGTAGGTAGGTAGGTAGGTGTATAGATAGATAGCGAGAAATACAGTAGGTAGGTAGGTAGAGGAATAGAGAAACAGGGGGAAATATAGTAGGTAGGTAGGTAGCAGTGGTGGGTTTCTGCAGGCTCGCACCTACTCGCAAGAGCCGGTTGGTGAAATTTAGAGAACCGGTGAGAGGGGGTTCCACTGGCGTACCTGGAAGTAAATCTGGCCCGCCGCTGCCAGTGACCCAACGAGAAGGAAAGGAAAGGAAGGAAGGAAGGAAGGAAGGAAGAAAGAAAGAAAGAAAGAAAGAAAGAAAGAAAGAAAGAAAGAAAGAAAGAAAGAATTTATCATCACAATTGAGTCCAAAATTTTGGTTGCTAAGCAAGAGCGTTGTTAACTGAGTTTCACCACATTTTAAAAGGTGGCCACTCCCACCCTGTCATATTACTGCCAAGCCACGCCCACAAAATAGGCCACACCTACAGAGTAGGTTCTAAAAAATTTGAAACCCACCACTGGTAGGCAGATAGAGGGAGAAAGAAAGAAATACAGTAGGTAGGTAGGTAGAGGGATAGATAGATAGAGAGGGAGAAATACAGTAGGTAGGTAGGTTGGGCCTTATATGATGGTTGTGTGTATGTGTGCAGGTGTAGATCTACAATCAGATTGGTTGGCCATTTAACCAGACTGGCCCACAGCAACGCGTGGCCGGGTATAGCTAGTATTGAAATAAAAAGAGGCACAAGACAAGGCTGCCTACTATCATCCTTTTTGTATTAACTTTAGAAGTTTTAAACAGAAATATTAGAGAAGATGAAGAAATAAAGGGAATGACAATTAAAACAGAAGAATACAAATTTGCAAGCGTTCGCAGATGATTAATTTTTATTCTTGAGGGGCCATTTGAAACTGCACCCAAACTGATAGAAAGAATTGAGGAGTATGGAAAAGTAGCAGGTTTGAAAATAAATAAAGATAAAACAAAGGTATTGACAAAGAATATACCATCAAGACAGGAAAAGGAATTGGCGGAAACTGGAGATTCAGGTTAGGAACAAGGTTAAATACTCGGGGATCCACTTGAAAGCTAGATGTAGTACACTTAAAGAGGACAACTACTCTAGACTGAAGCAACAAATTGCAACAGATTTGATGAAATGGGAGAATCTACAACTATAATTGATTGGGAGAATATCTACAATAAAAATGAATATTTTGCCAAAAAATTTGTTCCAGACAATCCCAATTAGATTGGTAAAGGACTATTTTGAAGATTTGAATAAAATAGTCTCAAAATTTATATGGCAGGGAAAAGGGCAAGAATAAAGCTAAAAGTGCTACAAGACACTAAAATAAGAGGGGGGTTGGGCCTACCTGGCTGGGAGTTATACTATCAGGCAACAAATTTTATGTGGATCAAGGAGTGGATAACACTAAGAAATACTAGGCTTTTGGATCTAGAGCCACATGATCTGCTGTTGGGTTGGCATGTATTTTTGTGGTATAAAGGAACAAAGCACACGGTTATCTTAGAAGACACTATATAAGAGAGCCTCTGTTTTTAAACTGGGAAAAGGTTAAGAGGTTAGATTATTTAAAAATTCCAGTCTGGATATCAACTATTGAAGTGTTTTCATATGCAATAACATACAAAAAGGAACAAACAGTTAGATATGCTGAGTTACTAAATACAGAAGGTGAGCTCAAGTCTATTCAGGAGCTAAAACAGGAAGGAATAAAAATGAATTGGTACACCTATATGCAAATACATTCTAGACATAAGGAGGATCAAAAAAAAGGAGGCTGTCTATGATAAAATGATGGAATTGGATAAAATTTTAACAGGCGCCGATGAAAAAGTAATTTAAAAATGTTATGCTTATTTGTTAGAGATTAAGCTTCAGGAAGAACAAGTAAAAGAAACTATGATAGCTTGGGGGGGAAACTTTGGGTATGGGCTTGAGCTAGATAAGTGGCAAAAATTGTGGACTCAAAACTATAAAATGACAATGTCAACTGCATATAAAGAGAATTTGTATAAGATGTTTTACGGGTGGCACTTATCACCAACGAGAATCACAAGAATGTCCAAGATCAAATCTGAAAAATGTTGGAAATGCCATCAGATGCCTGGTTCTTATTACTATATGTGGTGGACTCTGAAGCTAAGAGATATTGGACTACAATCCACAGATGGTTGGAGAAAATGATACATAAGCATGTAGACCTCAAACCTGAACTTTTTCTACTTGGAATTATACCAGAAACATTTGACAAAGACTTGAAATACTTGATTGTGAATATTTTGACAGCAGCTAGAATTGTATTTGCAAAAAATTGGCGGAATGAGAAATTACCTACTCAGGAGGAAATTATCCGAAAGATTATGGATTGTGCCGAAATGAGTAAATTGACATTTGAAATTAGAGAAGAAGAGGATGAGCAATTTTATAAATTATGGAGTTTGTTCTATCAATGGCTAGATAAAGAGAATCTGGAGATGAAATACTTTGTTTAATTATATTTAGAAAATGATAGTTAATATTAAAAAATCTTTTCTTTTTTCTTTTCCCTTTTTGTTATGAAATAAAAGCTTATCTTTTTGATATATGATATATAAAGGAATCCTAAGGAGTAAAAGTCAATTGTTATGAATGTTTGATATTATAGTATATAGAGACTGTTATCTTAGATATTTTGTATATTAATTAGTTTATCAACAAGGGAAAGAATGATTGAGACATATATATATTGAAAAACTTGGCAAACTTTTTGGTTTTATATAGAGAAAATATTATGGGTGTTTGACTAAGTGATATATAAGTACTGTATTTGTTAATGACAATTGAGAATAATGTTGTACAACAGGAATTTAGCAAGAATTCTTCTTCTTTTTTGAATAATTACAGAAAAAGATTTGGTTTTTGATAAATACTACTTGTTACTATACAGGCAATTAGCTATTTAAGAAAATAAGGTGGTATGAAATGAAGGAAAATTAGTTTTAATTCCATATATGTGTGTGTGTGTGTGTGTGTGTGTGTTTGTTAGTTTTATGAGCTGATCAATAAATTTAAATTTGAGAGACCAAGATAGATCTATTTCGAGCTTATAAGCTCTCATCAGTTGGCCACACCCCACTGGGATTCGAACCGGAGCTGCAATTTGATATTTATTTAAATTTATACCCCGCCCTTCTCCACAGAGGACCCAGGGCGGCGCAATGAATACAAGGCAGAAGCCTAGCACTATAACCTAACCGGCTCTACCTATTTCATCAGCTAAAACAGGAGTATTTAGTATAGATAATTGTTTTCACAACTTCCTGTTAGGGCCCCATTAAGGGAGGAGACATATTGTGCATTGCAGCCCCGGTTCAAATCCCAGTAGGGTGTGGCCAACTGATGAAAGCTAATAAGCTCGAAATAGATCTATCTTGGTCTCTCAAATTTAAATTTATTGATCAGCTCATAAAACTAACACACATATGACTTCCTGTTCCGGCTTCTGGTGGCAACGGACGAACCTTGGGGTTCGTCTGCCGTTTTGTTCTTTTTCCGGCCCCAAACGGGGCGGGGGTGCCTTTTTTGAGGACCCCCTCGTAGGGTCGGCTTGCCTGGACTCTTTCTAGCCTGGCGGCGGCCAGGGGAGCTCCTTGTCTTCGACCTAGGAGGAAGAAGACATGCTGCGGGGGGCTTGGTTCCCTTCGCCAACGGAGGACGGGAACGAACAGCAGATTTGAAGAGAGCAGGAGCGTCTGAGCCGGATGGCTTTGCCGGGGCTTTGGCGGCGAGGTGGTCTGTAAGTGACTTGATTTTTTTGCTGGCAGCTTGGATTAAAAGAAACGATGGAGGAGGGTGTTTGTTAAACCCCTCCTCGGATTTACAGCAGCGGCGATCGGAAATGGCTCCTCGATTGCGAGGAATCGGATATTTCTCATCCGGACTTTATTGAAGTAGTGAAAGTCCTCTGCGGTTTGTTTCGAGTTACAATGTATCTAAGCCTGGCTTTATTGGAACAATTTTCTCTGTTGCTTTCTCCTGCTGGCTTCCAGACTGGGCGGAGGAAGATGGCTCCCCTTTGTTCTTAAATAACTATTTTTTATGGAAGATTTCCAACATTCCTTTGTGATCTGGACTGTCTCTCTCTACCAATGGAAAATTTTTGTTGATTAATTGATTCCTTCCCTGGAGTGCCTTCTTTATCTTCATAATTGACTGTGGAATTTGCTTTTCTCTCTGGATTGTATAACTTCTCATAACTTTGATTTGAACTTTTTCTGTGGACTTGCTCCAGCGGCCGCACCCAAAAAACACCATCTTAGTGGTGTGGCAGACCGGTTTAGGAATCCCATATTTGACCCAAGAACCCTGTGTCCAGTACTTAAGTCCTGTGTGTCTTTTATGCATGAAATCTCTTTTCTTCATTAAATGCTGATGTTATTAATATTTGCAGTCTTAAAGGTCACAACTGAAACAGGAAAAAAAGCTTTCTTAATAGAGAAGTTGCACCATAAGGCTATTATATTTGCTGAAACAGATAAAAGTTATTGCTTCAAAGGAAGGAAAAAGGGAAGTTACGAGGGTGTGAATAAGAACAGATAGGCATAAGGCAATTATTGAAATGATGCAATCCCTGTACGCGATTGCTGCATATTAAGAACTTTTTTGTATTAACTTTTGCTTTTCTGCTTTATAAAATGTAACCGTCATGTTATCATGTATTAACTTCTGCTTTACAAAATGTAACCGTCTGCATTATTTTGTCTTTCGAAAAGTATAAGAACCGCTGCCAGGGCGTAGCCCGGGCAGTTCGGTCTTTGCAGCCCAGGCTCACCGAACTCTTGAGCGCCAATAAACCTGTTTCTTTGAGTCCTATGGTCTGTGGTTTTCCTTTCAGAGAAGCCTGACTTGAAGCAGGCTAAGATTTGCCGCTACATTTCTGGTTCCCTGACCGGGAAATCGAGGGGTTTTTGGAACCCTCTGGGGTGCTCACCCTGGTGCTGTGGCTTGCCCGGCCAAGGGGAACTTCCCAGGCGCCATTGGACAGCTGTAGTCCAAGGGACTTCCCACGGGCTGGGGTAATTCTCCACCAGCGGATGACAGCTCCAAGAACCATTTAAAAGGAACCAGAGACCAGGATCTTTCCAGCCGGCCGGCCGAGGACAGAAAAGCCCTGCAGGCAAGTATAAAAGGGGGGGCCCTGAGCAACTATTTTTCCGGCGAAAGGAAAGCCGATGCCTGGCTGACGAGCCGGACGCCCCAGACAGTAAACCCGACCGATCGCTCGGTCGGAGGCGAGGCTTGATTACCCTCGCTTCGGGTCAATACCACCCGGACTCCAAGGAGGAGCCGGAGGCAAACGCCAATCCCGTTTAGCTTTGAGGTAGAGGAAAGGTATTGACGGGGGAGGACTGTCTGTGTGAAAGTACTGTTTGTCTCTAACGCTGCTGCGTTTCCCTACGGTGACCGTGAGTTCCGGCACCCTGGGCCAGTGGCTCGTTTGTTTTAATGCTGCTACGTTTCCCTACGGTGACCGTGAATTCCGGCACCCTGGGCTAGCGGCTTGTGTATACGTATAGGTACTTGTGTGTGTGTGTGTGGCATCCGCAGTTCCCAGAGGAGACCGTGAAATTCCGGGTCCCTGGGTCGGGTGTGTCCGTCTGGTGCCCCGGGTGGATCATGGGAGGGGAAAGCTCCAAAACCGACACACCATTACAGTGTATGTTGACTCATTTTAGGACAGCATATCGAACGCAGGACTATGGTATTGAATGGAGCAAAACTAAGCTCCGAGCATTCTGCCAGGCTGAATGGCCAACTTTTGGCGTCGGCTGGCCGGTAAATGGGTCATATGATCCAGAAAGCACCACGGCAGTGCATAGGTTGGTCTTCGATCCAGACATAGGGCATCCAGACCAAGCCCCCTACATTGACGTGTGGAATAATCTGGTCAGAAGCCCGCCACCCTGGCTGCTAAAATGTCGAGCACAGCAATGCAAGGTGATGCTCGCAGCTGCGACATTGCCATGGAGAACCAAAAGGAGGCCGCCTGTGTTACCAAGTCTGACAGAACCACTCCTTCATCCACCTCCATACGAGTCGCCTCAGCCTTTGGTGGTGAACGATGAGGGCCAGGCAATACCCCCATTGATGGCCCCACCACCTCCGTCCGGCCGATCCTACTCGGCCTCGCAGATTAGTGGCCGCTCCCAATCCACTCCGATGCGAGGCACATGGGACTCGGGTCAATTTCGGGCACTATCACCGTTTTTGACCAAAACAAGTCCCTTTAAAGGGTCCCAGGATTTGACCCTAACAGAGCGCCCAGCTGTTGCTGAGGCAGCCACCAACGTGCCAGACCCACTTGAAATGTTAGGGGCCGTGGGAGGGGAGGAACCCCCAGCGACTGAAGAACCAGTGGCTAGCCGCACTCGGGCAAAACAAGCGGTAGATGAAGAGGTAGCCCTCACCGCCCCGCTGCGCCAGGTGGACCAGCTGGTGATCGATAGACAGGACCCCACGAGGATGGCAACGGTCCCCCTTTTCCAGCATGTCCCTTTCTCCACATCCGACCTCCTAAATTGGAAGCTGCATTACGGCCCGTACTCAGAAAAGCCAACAGAGGTGGCTGATCTAGTTAAAACTATAGTAGATACTCACCATCCCTCATGGCTAGACCTCCAGCAGCTTATGGGAACCCTGTTCAGCCCTGAAGAAAGGGAAAAGATTAAGAATGCAGCCATGCAGATTCTGCGCCCTGATACTCCAGTGGGACGTTCTCTAGAGCAGTGGGTTACCCAGAGGTACCCCCCCGAAGACCCAGGGTGGGACACATACACCCAACAACACATGCAACGCCTCCAGGACTACCAGGCCCTGGTCATCAGGGCAGTGCGGCAGGGAGGGAAGCCGGCCACCAACATGTCTAAACCCTCCCTTGTCATACAGGGTCCTGCAGAGAGCCCTGAAGGCTTTTATGCCAGGCTAATAGATGCATACCGCACCTATACTCCCATCGATCCTACAGATCCCGCAAATGCCCGAATGTTCGCCATGACATTCATTTCGCAAAGTGCCCCCGATATTCGCCTGAAGCTTCAGAAAGCCGACGGGGCTCTGGGAAAGCCCATTAGCGAATTAATGGAAATTGCACGCAAGGTATTCGTCAATAGGGAATATGTAGAGGAAAAGAAAAAGGATCAAAAAATGGCAAGGAAGGCCGAACTCTTGGCAGCAGCCCTCATGACTAACACAAAGGGGGATGGTCCCGAATTCAAGGGCACGTTTGCCGCCCCTTTAGGCCGAAACCAGTGTGCGATTTGTCGAGAATTCGGACACTGGAGGGGGGAATGTCCACAGAGACTCAAGAGGAATATACAGGGCATCAGGCAGCGGGAAAATCGGAACAACCCAGGGAGGATGCGAAATGGGCGTCCGAACAGTGGTCCCCAAGGACCTCGTCGTCAAAACAGCCGTAGAGATGACCGCAGACCCCGCCCCGTGGGGAATCCCCTGATAGCCCTGGCTGAAGAGGAAGAATGGGACTGAGGGCGACCGGGCTCATCCTGTCCCCCTGAGCCTATGGTCCGAATTGAAGTTGGGGGACATTCTATCCCATTTCTGGTAGACACTGGGGCAAGTCGCTCGGTCCTCACCTCGCCTCTTGTGGGACCATCCTCGAAGACTATTAATATCCAGGGGGCCACCGGGAAAACGCTCAAACGCCCTCTCTTGCGTCCCCTTACTTGTAAAGCTGGGGGGCATGTTTTAACTCACCAATTTGTGTATATACCCGACTGCCCGGTCCCCCTGTTAGGCCGCGACCTGCTCTGCAAAATGCGTGCCCAAATCTCCTTTGATCCAGAGGGTAAAATGGATCTCTCCTTTGGGAAAATTACCATGGACATCCCAAGGGAAGAAGCCTGGCGCCTCCTGGCGGCTTGGACGCCAGCGGAAGTAGACTGGGAGGAATTTGAGACCCCTCGAGTGTGGGCGGAAGATAACCCCCCTGGCTTCGCCAGCCACCACCCCCCTATTATAATCCAGCAAATACCTGGCAGGATGCCCGTTCGCATTCGCCAGAGACCCTACCCATGCCACATTGTGCAAGCTATCCAGGAGGCCATTGATTTTTACTTGGCCCATCACATCCTAGGAAAGATTGACTCCCCATGGAATACCCAGATCCTACCAATCCCAAAAGGGGACGGTCGCTACAGAATGGTGCAAGACCTCCACCCCGTAAACCTATGCACAGTTACCATCCACCCGGTAGTACCGAACCCATATGTTTTGTTGGGACTCATCCCCCCTGAAGCAACTTGGTTCTCAGTCATCGACCTCAAGGACGCGTTCTTTACAATTCCGATTCACCGTCGTAGTCAGCCCCTGTTCGCTTTTGAGTGGGAGAACCCAGCGACAGGCAGGAAACAGCAATATACGTGGACACGCTTGCCCCAGGGCTTCAAAAACTCCCCGACGTTGTTTGGAGGTGCACTGGCAGACGATCTGGAGGCTCTCTCGCTCCCGCCGCCAGATGTCGTCCTTCAGTATGTGGATGATTTGTTGGTAACAGGACACACAAGGGAGGCGTGCTGGGACAATACTTATCGCCTGCTACATCTGCTGCAAGATGGTGGCTATAAGGCCTCCAGGGTGAAGGCTCAATTAGTAAAACCCAAGGTCAGGTATCTCGGATACGACATCCAGCAGGGAAAGCGGACCCTAGGCCATGAGAGAAAGGAAGCCATTTGCCAACTCCCCTCCCCTAGCAACAGAAAGGAGCTACGGGGCTTCCTGGGAGCGGCTGGCTTCTGCCGAATATGGATTCCGAACTTTGCCCTCATCACCAAACCCCTTTACGAAGCCACGAGAGGGGCCGACAAGGATCCCCTGCCCTGGGCCACTGAACAAAAGAAGGCCTTCATTGCTCTCAAGAGGGCACTCACACAGGCCCCTAGTCTAGCCCTCCCAGACTTAGATAAACCCTTCCAACTCTTTACGGATGCAAAACAACAAATCGCGGTGGGCGTACTTACCCAGAAGCTAGGAAACTGGTACCGTCCAGTAGCATACCTGTCTAAACAGTTGGACCAAGTTGCAAAAGGGTGGCCAGCGTGCTTAAAGGCAGTTGCGGGAACTGCCCTGTTGGCTCAAGAAGCCAACAAGCTCACCTTTGGTCAGACGCTTGAGATCCATACGCCGCACGCTTTGCGGTCCGTGCTGGATAGAAAAGGCCATTTGTGGCTAACCAATCCCCGTATGCTGAAGTACCAGGCTTTGCTCACCCACAACCCTGCAACTACTCTAATACAGTCTAATGCCCTCAATCCCGCCACCTTATTGCCGGAACCAGACTCTGCCGCGGAACACGATTGCATACAGACTATAGAGGAGTCCTATGCGAGCCGCCCGGACCTCAGTGATGTCCCGTTTCCCCATCCGAACATTACTATTTTCACGGACGGCACCAGTTTTATTCAAGATGGAGAGCGAAAGGCAGCCTATGCAGTGGTGACTTTGCACGAAATCCTAGAAGCAGAGCCCCTCCCCACAGGCACGTCAGCCCAGTTGGCCGAACTCCACGCCCTCACTAGAGCCCTGGAGCTCGCTCGTGGCCAGGTGGTGAATATTTACACGGATTCCAAGTATGCTTTTCTGACCATCCACATTCATGGAGCTATATATAAAGAAAGAGGGCTCTTGACAGCGGCTGGCAAGGATATTAAGTACGGCCCGCAAATCCTCCGGTTACTTGATAGCGTGTGGGCTCCAAAGAAGGTGGCAGTCATGCATTGCAGGGGCCATAGAAGAGGCACTTCAGACGTAGAACGTGGCAACAATAAAGCTGATCGTGTCGCTAGAGAAGCTGCTCAGAAGATGCTTCAGATACAGGCCACCTGCCTCACCTTATGGACCCCATCGGTCACGACCCCCCCGCATTACACCAATAGAGAACTTGCTCAGGCATCGGCACTACATGCAAGGAAGGTCGGCGATTGGTGGATCCTTCCAGATCAACGTGTTTTCCTCCCCCATAGTTTAGCCTGGGAGGTGGCGTCTTCCATTCATAGGTCCTTGCATCTCGGCAAGACTGCACTGGCTAGGGCCATGCTTCGAGAAATATATCTGGATCAGGCCTATTCAATTGCAGCCAAGGTATGTGCCAAGTGCGTCACCTGTGCGGCCAACAACCCCCGCACCGGACCCTCATTGCAGCCCGGGCACCAGCCCCGTGGCGCATACCCGTTCGATTCCCTGATGATTGACTTCACCGATATGCCACGTTCAGGCCACTACTCCGCCATGTTGGTCATTGTCTGTACGTACTCCGGATGGCCTGAGTGCATCCCTACGCACTCCAAGAAGTCCTTTGAGGTCACAAAGGCTCTGATGACTCTCATCATACCAAGATATGGGCTGCCTTCACATATCTCCTCGGACAACGGGCCCGAATTCATTCACAAGGCGGCCCAGAAGGTAGCCTGATTGTTGGGCATCCAGTGGCGCCTACACTGTTCATTTCACCCGCAGTCGGGAGGATTGGTCGAACGCGGGAACCGGTCCATCAAGGACAAGGTGGCAAAAATCTGTCAACAAACCCACCTCAAATGGCCGGACGCCCTACCAATGGCCCTCTTGGCTGTGCGTTGCACCCCCTCCAAATCTCTGGGGGTCTCCCCATTCGAGCTACTCTTTGGACGAATTCCAAACCTAGTCGCCCCATGCAGTGCCGTGACGCTACAAATGGGTGACGCTGTGCGCCTCAGACAATTACAGGCTCTCAATACCATTGTCCAATCTTTGCAAAAGTATGTGCTGTCCGAGCGGCCCCATCTGGTGGATACCTCAGCCCATTCCTTTGCCCCTGGTCAGGAAGTGTGGGTCAAGGAGTGGAAAAGAGAAGTGTTGGGCCCAAAATGGAGAGGGCCTTATACTGTTATTATGAGCTCTCCCCTTGCTGTTAAGGTTGCTGAGGTTAAACCCTGGATCCATTGGTCCCGGGTTAAGTTAGCAGCTGCGCCGCAGTGGTCTGCAAAACCCCACCCGACTGCTCCTTTGAAGCTCACCTTGCGTCGCCAACCCCGGACTGGCTCCCCTTCTGGTGACACCCCGGAAGCTGTCCCTCCACGAACGGGAGCTGAAGACGCTGTCCCTGCAGGTGACACTCCGGAGGCTGTCACCCATCGCACGGACCTACATGCCCCGCGTCCGTGGCGCCTACGATCTTCCCAACGATACCATGACGACCCCAGCGGTCTCCCAACGCCTTAGGGAGACTGCCTGTATTAGGAAGGGCCTAATGCCCACCATTTGGTTGGTTGTTGTTTTACTTGTGATTTCCATAATACTTAATCTTGCCTACCTGCTCCGCACCCACCCTGTGCCCCCAGACAGGCTTGCCCCCCTTCCCGATGCCCCGAAAGAGGGGAATGGAGATGGGGGTAGTGGGGGTAGGGATGCAGGATGGGAAATTCGGCAAAATGATACAAAACAATCAGGATCAGGAACTCATGAACATCTCCACGAAGTGATGGGGAGTGGTCCTTTCCCAGGCTGTCACAGATGCTTGGTTAACCTCCCAACAGGGGAACACTTTGTGTTTTCCCAGGAAGAGGTCCCCGGGTGTAAGTCAGAATCAGGTCTCCCACCTTGTGAATACGCAGGGAAAAGGTATTGGCAGTGCAGGGTGGACGGGAATCTCACACAGTGGGCTCCACATGCTGGATACAACTCAACAGTTATGTGTCATGTCCTCCGAACCCAATTCGGGCAGAAGGATCCTCCTAAGAAGGGAAAGGGAAAAAGAAGCGCGCCAATCATACCCTGCTCTCCGTGCATTTTCGATAATGACACGGGAATACATGTCCGCCTAGGAGTCCCGAACTCATGCACTAGTTTTGACGTTCCTACCTGTACGCGGAACACACAAAGAGGGGTAGAAACCCTACACAGGTGTAATGGGACGGAAGGAGTCTTATGTTACCGCCCAGATATTACCAAACCCCCACCTTCTAAGCAATTACAGGGCACCGACCAACAATACGACATATGTACTTGTAAGGGGCCAGGAAAAGGATCTCTGAAATTCAAACTAGGACGACCCCCTTCCTGCACCCAATTCGACCTCACTGATTGCGCTTTTGGGGTAGGACACCGTACGGTCTTCAAAAGGTGCAATGGCACTAAGGGAATTGTTTGTTACACCCCGTACTCTACCCCCACAGCCAGCTGTCAGCCTTGTATCACCAAGGCCCAAGTAGGCCCAAAAGTAATTGCCTCTCTTATATACCATACGTATCTCCCGGATGGTTGCACCCCCCAAAACCAGAGATGCGAAGCAAATGGTACCTCATACCTGTACTGTTTTAATGGGCAAGACATGCGCTTGGAGTGCTACCGCCCAGAAGTAGCAGGGAAACTAAACGTTTCAATCTGGGCAGGACCACCCCACTACACTCGGTTATTGGCATCCACCTTGGCTCTTCCAGGTACCCAAACCGCCATTAAATTAACCATAGATTTCTGTGAGGCGATGGATAAATATCCCATTGTCCAGTGTGGAAACAAATCATGGAGGGATTACTATAAATCATGTAGAAAATATTTGTGTGACAGCAGTTCCCGAAGTTATCCCTGTTACTCTTGGACTGAGGAGTGTCGCGCTCCTAATAGAGTTGCCCGCCTCCCAGCTATAAAAATATGTCGCCATCTCACCTTCGCGGGTCGTGTCACGGACTCCAACAAAATAATCCTCCAGGTTGATAGGCAACACCCTGCCTCCCAAACATATGGCATAGCCATCGAAGGTTCAGGTAGCGACCCGCGCACCTCAATCACAGTAACGGTCCAACAGGCTCAGAACACGGGGAAAAAGGTGCACACCTTTGGGTGGTCAATATATGAAAGTCTTAGCAAATTGGAGGACCCCCTACCAATTAGTACAACAGCCACTAACCTCTTTGTGCAGATGGCCGGGGAAATAGCAAACACACTGACAATCCGAAACTGCTTTGTGTGCGGGGGTACTACCATGGGGGAGCAGTGGCCCTGGGAGGCTCGGGAAGCCTCCCCAGAAGAATTTAACAACATGACTAGGGGGGGGAATATAATAGGAAGGACTTACTTGGATGGGACGGTGTGGACCCTCACCACCAACCTAGTGGGAAGGAACTGCTTTACCCAGAAAGGTACGACCCCGGTGGGGGATCTTATCTGTTTGGGTTTTTGGGATACCACCTATTCAAACTGGACATCTCCCTCTCAGCTACCCAAGCCCGACAAATTTGTTACAACACACCTCCCTTTTTTCCAAAAAAATCCCACCGGACCGTGGTCTGCACCCAAGGATATGTATTGGATTTGTGGAAACCTGGCATATGAGTATCTACCAAGTAAGTGGTCTGGATCCTGTGTACTGGGATGGATAAAGCCATCCTTTTTCCTACTCCCTATCCAGACCCACCAGGTGTTAGGTGTACCTGTATATGACCCTGTGGGCCCAGTCAGGAGTAAGCGGGACGATGGTACTGCTTTCTCCCACTTCCCTTGCAAGGACTTGGCTGAGTATCAAAAATCCACATACTGGGATTCTGAACGAATTGTGTGTACATATGGACAGGCCACGTGGGCCGAAGACGGGTCATGGGGATATCGCACACCTATATACATGTTAAATCGTATAATCCGTCTCCAAGCAGTCCTAGACCTAGCAGGAAAACGAATTGACAAATCCCTCCTCATCTTGGCAGAAGCAACAGATAAATTGCGGACAGCGGTCTATCAAAATAGACTGGCCCTTGATTACCTGTTGGCCAAGGAGGGAGGCGTGTGTGGAAAGTTTAACCTCACTAATTGTTGCCTGCAGATAGACGAAACAGGCAAGGTAATAAAACAATTAACCACCGAAATGAGACAGCTGACTCATTATGATGGCCAGGAGTGGAAGGGAATAGACCTTTCCGACTGGGGATCCTGGCTGCCTAAATTACCTGGTCTGCATGCTTTGTTCGCCCTCCTGGTTTTGATAGCACTTGGCTGTGTGGTTATACCATGTATTCTTCCCCTCCTCGCCAAAACCCTCAGCAACTCCATGGCCGCACTGGTAGATAAAGGTGCCACAGATAAGGCCATGGCTATGATTGAATATATGCCACTACTGCAAGAAGAATCCGCCGACAACCCATATCTACCCCAGGCCCCCATATGCACTCAGCCAGCTCGCTATCCCACTGCCATAGTACGACCCTCTGGCCCACTGGAAACAAATGAGGAATCTTCGGACGGCATATATGTAACTTTGCCGTAAGTAGTATGCAAATTTACAAAGAGGGGAATGTGGCAGACCGGTTTAGGAATCCCATATTTGACCCAAGAACCCTGTGTCCAGTACTTAAGTCCTGTGTGTCTTTTATGCATGAAATCTCTTTTCTTGATTAAATGCTGATGTTATTAATATTTGCAGTCTTAAAGGTCACAACTGAAACAGGAAAAAAAGCTTTCTTAATAGAGAAGTTGCACCATAAGGCTATTATATTTGCTGAAACAGATAAAAGTTATTGCTTCAAAGGAAGGAAAAAGGGAAGTTACGAGGGTGTGAATAAGAACAGATAGGCATAAGGCAATTATTGAAATGATGCAATCCCTGTACGCGATTGCTGCATATTAAGAACTTTTTTGTATTAACTTTTGCTTTTCTGCTTTATAAAATGTAACCGTCATGTTATCATGTATTAACTTCTGCTTTACAAAATGTAACCGTCTGCATTATTTTGTCTTTCGAAAAGTATAAGAACCGCTGCCAGGGCGTAGCCCGGGCAGTTCGGTCTTTGCAGCCCAGGCTCACCGAACTCTTGAGCGCCAATAAACCTGTTTCTTTGAGTCCTATGGTCTGTGGTTTTCCTTTCAGAGAAGCCTGACTTGAAGCAGGCTAAGATTTGCCGCTACATTTCCACTGACTTAAACAGCTCACCATGGCTTCTAAAAAGCAACCGGAAAAATCAGGCATAGAAGCAAGAATGACAGCTATGGAGGAAGTGTTACACTCTTTGGTTCAGGAAATTAAAGAACTTAGAAAAGATCACTGCAGTTCCAAGTTAGAGCTTTTGGAGACCCAGAAAAAATTGATGCAGAATACACAGAAGACTGAAGAGTTGGAAGTGGGGCTGGCTGGGGCAAAGGGAGAACTTAAAAATGTTAACACTGAAATTGCAGATTTAACTGGTCATATGTCTAGAATGGATTTTGAAAGGATGTCATATTTTTTAAGATTTCAGAATATTTCGGAAGAATCTGGTGAATGCCTTCCTGATCTTATGAGCTCAATTTTAGCAGACTATTTAAATAAACCCAAGGAAGAGATCAGGGGGGACATTGACCTGGTTTATAGAATAAACTCAGCATATGCCAGGATAAATGAATTACCCAGAGAGATACATATTAAATTTGTTAGAAGGTCTACCAGGGAGGGAATACTGAGGGCGCAGAGAGAGGGTCTATTATTGTACCAACAAAAGGAAGTCGCCATCTTGAAGCAGATCCCAAAAAAGATTAGAGAGGTGAGGAGGAAGTATTCCTTCTTATCTAAAAAATTGTTTAACCAGGGGATTTGGTTCAAGTGGGTGATGCCAGAAGGGATGTTGGTGTTCTGGGAAGGAGGAAGGGTAAGGATTAAAACAGTTGCTGAGGCGGAAGCCTTTCTTCAAAAACATTCCTCTATCATGGGGGTTGAAACTGGAGGAGCGGAGGGGGCCACGGCCTCGCCCACTGGGGGCCAGGGAGGAGAACAAGAAGACACAATTGCCAAGAGACTTAGATCTAAAAAATGACTTATTTTTTAATATAGAATAACTTTTGTTTGGATGTTTGTACACGATTGCTAGCATAGAATTTAGAATTTACAATGATGTATGCACTTCTCTTCACCTTGTAGTACTATTGAAATATGTATTATCTATGTTTTGTTAAGAAGCCCCGGAGGGGGCCAACGATCTCGGCGTGAAAGTTCTCAAAATATTTTATCTTCTCCCCTTACCTTACCCCAGTGCTTCTCAAATAGTGGGGCGGGGCCCCCAGGGGGGGCATGAGGCTCCATAAAGGGGGGCGCGTTTGACCTCGGCAGAGGTGTACTTATAACAATTTTATAGACAAATGATACTATTTACAGTCGCGCGGGGGGCGCGAAATGTTTTCTTCTTCCTAGGGGGGCAAGACAGAAAATAATTGAGAAGCACTGCCTTACCCTATGTAAAAAATTTGTAAAACTCAATAAAACTTTTTCAATATAATAAAACTAACACACATATCTAAAAAATTTATGCAACGTAATTCATGGTTCTCTGTCTAGATGGTCTCTGGTAATGATCCGAAAGGCAGAGAGGGAAACAGTATGTATCCTCCCTTAATGGGGCCCTAACAGGAAGTTGTGAAAACAATTATCTATACTAAATACTCCTGTCTTAGCTGATGCAATGGGTAAAGCCGGTTAGGCTGTAGTGCTAGGCTTCTGCCTTGTATGCATTGCAGCCCCGGTTCAAATCCCAGTGGGGTGTGGCCAACTGATGAAAGCTAATAAGCTCGAAGTAGATCTATCTTGGTCTCTCAAATTTAAATTTATTGATCAGCTCATAAAACTAACACACATATCTAAAAAATTTACACAACGTAATCTAGATGGTCTCTGTTGATGAGCCGAAAGGCAGAGAGGGAAACAGTATTTCTCCTCCCTTAATGGGGCCCTAACAGGAAGTTGTGAAAACAATTATCTATACTAAATACTCCTGTCTTAGCTGATTAATGGGTAGAGCCGATTAGGCTGTAGTGCTAGGCTTCTGCCTTGTATGCATTGCAACCCTGGTTCGAATCCCAGTGGGGTGTGGCCAACTGATGAGAGCTAATAAGCTCGAAATAGATCTATCTTGGTCTCTCAAATTTAAATTTATTGATCAGCTCATAAAACTAACACACATATGACTTCCTGTTCCGGCTTCTGGCGGCGACGGACGAACCTTGGGGTTCGTCTGCCGTTTTGTTCTTTTTCCAGCCCCAAACGGGGCGGGGTGCCTTTTTTGAGGACCCCCTCGTAGGGTCGGCTTGCCTGGACTCTTTCTAGCCTGGCGGCGGCCGGGGCAGCTCCTTGTCTTCGACCTAGGAGGAAGAAGACATGCTGCGGGGGGCTTGGTTCCCTTCGCCAACGGAGGACGGGAACGAAAAGCAGATTTGAAGAGAGCAGGAGCGTCTGAGCCGGATGGCTTTGCCGGGGCTTATCTATCTATAATGAGGATATATTTGGCTGTTTGAGGGATAATCAATAATCACATTCCCAATTGTAAAGATTGACGCACAAAAACTTGTGACCGAATGACATATGCTATACAAAGTTTAAAATGATTGAATGTTTTATCTGTTTTTTATGTTTAAAAATAAAAATAAAAATTTGAAAAAAGAAAAAAAGAAAAGGAGCCCCAACCTTTTCCACCCCAGCAAGCAGAAACACCACCCAAGCAGGGAACCTCCCAAAAGAACCAAGCAGAACATCTGGCAGCCACATCTGATGAAACCAGAGACCGAACAGGTTCCAGGGCAATATCAAGATCTTGCAGAAGTATTCAGCAAGACCAAGTGTAATATTCTGCCCACCACCACCATGAGGCAGATCGTGCCATTGAAATCATCCCCAGGGCAAAACTACCCAATCCCAAACTGTACGCCATGATGTGCTGGGAAATGCAAGAAATGGGCAAATACATAGACAACTTCTGGGGTGACATCACGTTGGAGCAGTTACATGGAAATGAGTCTCCATTTTCCCTGTCTGATTTTTCATGTCTGGAGGCTGTCAACAGCAAAGCTGAACCTTTGAGAGGACAGAGATAGAGAGGGGAGAATCCAGTGGTGGCGGGGAGAAGAGTGATCTCCTGTTGCGAAGGGTGGAATCCCTGAAATCCAACATGGAAGAAACAAGTTTTAATGGCCTAGTCCAGGGATTAATGGTGGAAGAAGCAAAAAGTGAGAAGCGGCAAGAAGTATCGGCAGACACTGCAAAACCAAAGTGTAACTCTTAGAAACCTCTCCAAGTTGGTGGAATTTACAATAGAGCAATTAAAGGAGTCTCCAAAGAGGGAAAATCAGTGCCTGAGCAGTGGGGAGCAGGAGGAAGTCTAATTACAGAATCAGTAGAGAGTGTGGTTGCTGAGTGGAGAATTTCTACTGATTTCTGAGACTGGATCTGCGGTGATATAAATTGAGAGTTTTGTGTGGGTAGTGAATGGATTGAGAAAGAAAAAAATAATATATTCCTTTTGCAATAGAAGAGACAGAGGTGGAAGAAAAGGAAGAGAAAGGACAGTGACTGTGCAATTTGAGGGCAGTGGTCATTTTGAAACACAGTGTAATGGTCCCTCTCCTAACTTATGAAAGAAAAGACTCTTGAGGGGAGGGGCCAGCGTCACAGTGACAGGATGACTTTCCCAGCATCTTTGGGATTGCTGCCAAACTCATTTGGACAGTCCAATATGGACCTAAACTGTCCCAAAGGGACAGTGAAAGGTAGAGGGACATCCTGTGGTCCCAGAGACACCCGCAAAGTCTCTGGTGACCTGGAAAAAGCCCTTCTTGCCAGCGATCGTGATTCAGCCCACAGGCTGCCAAAGCTGTAGATGGCTCCTACAAAGCAAGGGCAGGAGAGAGGCATGTCATTGTGGTGAAGGTTTTCAACTTTTTTTTTATTGGAGAGAGAACACCCTAAACCTGGAAAACCTATTTCAAAATAAAAGGCTGACTAGACAGTAAGCGGCGAGGCTAAGGGATTGCCAATCCTTTTGTTCCTTTTTTGTTCTCGGAGTTTAGGCTGGACTTTCAGAGCAATTTAATGTGGATTGGCTCTTAGTGGCTTTTTTCCTTTTCTTTTTTGGACTCTGGAATTATTGAATATATTTAAGCTTTAATTCTCCAAAAAATCTCCTTTTTCCTTTTCTCTGCATGGCTGTTCATCTTTTATTTTCTATTTTCTATTTACCTTATATTTTTCTCTTTTTTTAAGAATTTTTTTTATTTTTAACATAAAAACAAATAAAAACATTATTCATCTTGTGCTTTGTACAACATGTTGTTTGGGTAAGCATTTTGTGCATCAGTACTTAAAATTACAAACATAATTGTCAGTTATCATTTCATTACATATATATCACCTTATTTTTTTATTTTTATTTTATTTTATTTTTTTATTGAAAAAGTTTTATTCAAACAAATTTCCCCCCTTTTTACCCCCCGACATATACTATAAATATAAATCACATACAAATAATATGCCCCCTCCCCTCCCCCGTCTTAAAATAAATTTGTCATTCAGATATTGTATCCCCTCACCTCCCAACAATCATAATATAAATTTCTCTTAAAGTAACAATATCCCATTAAACCCATCTTCTAAATTAATTGAACATATAATATATATTCAATTAATATAATATAACATATATTTTTATATAGTAGCATTATTCTTTGTCAAATCAATCTTTTTCCATTGTTATTCAATATAAAATCCTTAAGCTTTTCTTTTTTTCCAACCATTGATAAAACATATTCCATATTTCATAAAATTGTTCATTCTCCTGCTCTCTAATTTCAAATGTTAATCTACTCATTTGTGTACATTCCATGATCTTACAAATGACTTCCTCTTGTGAAGGTAATTTCTCATTTCTCCCGTTCTTTGCAAATACAATTCTAGCGGCTGTCAAAACATTTACAATCAAATATTTCATGTCTTTATCAAGTACTTCTGATGTTATTTCAAGTAGGAAAAGTTCAGGTTTAAAGTCTATGTGCTTGTGTGTCATTTTCTCCAGCCATATGTGAATCATAGTCCAATAACTTTTAGCCTCCCGAACAAGTCCACCACTTATGGTAATAAGAGCCAGGCGTCGGATGACATTTCCAACA